>JAABUG020092340.1:0-55140 GCA_011319215.2 Scortechinia acanthostroma
TGAACCTGACACGTAGTCGCGTTCGGCTTTCACCGTACACTAATGCAGTCTTCAGCTGGAGGGTCAAGATCGTACCTATCATAAAGGCCTGCGCCCCCAGAATGAGTCTGCCCTTATCATCTCCTCTAGCAAAGCCAACATGTACGTCGCCGCAGTACTTGCTGTGATGGTGGCCCATTGGGCTGTTGCTATCGTCACTTTCGCAACCTGTTATGTCAGAATTGTCTCCCAATGAACTTGATCAAATCTAACGCCTTCCTAGCTCCTCGGCTCCGCGATCTACAACTTGTACTTTAGTCCGTTGGCTAAGTACCCTGGTCCATTGTTTGCCAGGGTCTCAGGTCTTCCAGATTTCTACTGGTCTCTAACCGGAGACCGACATATGTGGATTGCGCGCAATCATGAGATGTATGGGGATGTGGTCCGCTTCCGCCCCGACGCCCTCCTCTTTAGAACTCCTCAGGCCTACCGAGATATTTTCAACGCCAAAGCCAACGTCAAGCGCGCAAAGTTCTACGACATGATGACGCGGAACAAGCATGACACGAGCACCATCACGGGGACCGACCCCGACCTCCATGCTCAGAAAAGGCGTGTTCTGAATACTGTCTTCTCGGAGAAGTCGCTTCGCTCAATGGAGCCGTTCCTGGTTAAGCATGTGACACGCTGGTGTCAGCTCCTCATTGACGGAGATGGTACGAATTGGTCGACTCCAAGGAAAATGTCCGAAGCATGCGACTATCTGGTCTTGGATGTGCTATGTGACCTCTGTTTCGGGCAGTCTGTCGATACCAAGGAACCTGGTGAGAATGAGTATCGTAAGATCCCGCACGCGATTGACTCGCTTCTTCAGATCCTTTACCCGGTATGCTTCCCACCTTAGCTGCATGCAGGCTCGACCTATAACTGACACCCTGAAGCTTGGTCATTCTCCATGGCTGGATCTTGCCGTCTGGTTAAAGCCTAGAGGCCTCGACTGGGTGTTTCGAGCCCTGACGCCTCCGCACATTCAATTCCTTTACGACTTTGTGAAGCAGTCGCTTGCGCAGCGTCTCAAAGCAGAGAAAGAGACCACATCGCCACAGAGCCAGGAGGCGGGACAGGAAGGCCGAGGAGACATGCTTCACTATCTCCTACATGCGAGAGACCCAGCAACCGGTCGCGTGGGGTACACTCCAGAAGCGCTGGAAGCGGAGGTACTCATGCTGACAATCGCGGGCTCCGACACCACTTCTGTGATCTTGGCCGGGTTCTTTTTCTATATTGTGCGGACGCCTCGTGCTTATAGAAAGCTTGTCAATGAGATAAGAGCTACCTTCACCTCTGTCGATGAGATCCGAGGCGGCACGAAGCTGGCGTCCTGCCAATACCTTCGGGCTTGTGTGGATGAGGCGATGCGGATTACGCCTCCCGGCCCATCTGAGATCCCCCGCGTTGTGCTGCCTGGAGGCATCATAATCGACGGGGACCATATTCCCGAAGGAACAACTGTTGGAGTGGCGCCTTGGACATTTTGTCGCAATGAGGAGTACTTCGCCGACCCGAACGTCTATCGCCCCGAACGATGGATAGTGGATGAGGAGGCTGGAGTTAGTGCCGAAGATGTGGCCAGAGCCCGGTCTAGTTGTTTCCCCTTTGCTGCTGGCACAACCGGCTGTGCTGGGAAGAATCTTGCCTTTATGGAGCTTTACATGACCATTGCGAGCACATTGTGGCAGTATGACGCGCGGTTATTACCAGGTGACATGACTGGGGCTGGCAGCAAGGCGCAAGGATGGGGAAAGAGGAATCCAAACGTCTTCCATCTCAAAGACAAGTATATCAGCGTTAGGGATGGTCCAATGGTTCAATTTAGGAAGCGAGTAGCTTAGATCTACGAAGAACTCAATGCCATTCAACTGTTGATGGGTGTAACTTTAAGTTGTTGGTGGAGTATTACGCTACCACAACGCATTCAAAATAGATGGCTGCTTTTTCGAAATACACGTTTTCAATATAGCATCAACCTTTCTGGTTCCGCTGATGAATAACGAGTTGTAGTCACCAGCTGGTCTCTATCGTACTCTGCTCATTGGTGTGAGAAGGTTCCATCATTACATGCCTCAGGGCGTTTGCTATTGCAGAGACAAGCCAACTGACAGTCTGCGCCATATCAAATTACGATTTGCAGAGCGAAACATAGCTATACCCAACAATGCTAATGGCGAATAAGCCAAGAAAAAGCTCGCTCTGGCCCTATAGCACCGCTGGAGCAAATATTAGATTCAGCTCTCGAGGGATCCGGTCTAACTCATGTTCCCTTCCAGTTGCTGAAGAAGAGCCTTCCTGGTTCCACCTATGCTTACAAAAGACGCAGGTAGGGATGAAGCAAAGTCCATGCTGAATATTATTTCATTTCTCAAGTTCCCAGTAATCCATATGGCTCCTCGTATCCTTCGTCCAAAAGCAATGCGGTATCTCCGAGGATATTTACCCTGCCTGTGTTTACGACGGGCCCGGCTAAATGAGAGGGAATCTCTTCCAGTGGGTAACAAAGAAATGTCGGACAAGCCGAGGGTACCGTTGACCATGCACGCTTTACTTCTGTCAGATTTGCATTAGTGTAGATTGGGGGACCGTCCCTTCGCCAACTCAGAGCCAGGTGGGAGAACTAACTTTGTATAGTACATTGATTTACTTGTGTTAGAGGTTTGAAGAGCCACCATGCTTAATAACGGAGTACCGACAGAATCCTCATGTATCTGCAGAATGCCTAACTAGACCCAGAAATAATGTGCCGCAAATGCGGCCCAAATTTATGTATTACTACCCTAAAGTAATTTTAAGCATAACTGGCTTGTTCTACACCAGCAGCTTATCAATCTGAATGATGCCACGCAGCTAATTACATTATTATAATTGGATCACTTTAAAGCCACAGCTGAAGCCTAATACTGGTAACTACTTGAGGAATCTGTTGACTTATGTGTCGACTGACAGGCTGGGTAGCTGGTTTGCCAGAGAAGGGTATCCCTAACTCCGGAGCGTAGAGATCAGTCATCTTACGATTAATTAGCAAGAGCACCGGACATATGCAAGTAACTTTATGGACTCATATACTTCTTACACGAGAGACATATCGAGTATATTACACTTGGTTTCTGTGCTGTACAGGTGGTCCACCTAGTCCTGAATGCGAGTCAGTACTCCAATCATTCAAATCCGTCGTCAAAGACAAGAGCAGGGGTGTGCTGCAGGAGAATGCGTGATTCGATGCAATGAGCAAACAAATGTACAGAAGTAAATGTGTTTCAATAAGGTACAAAGAGACCTGTACCAGCGTCCTTTCGCAAAGAATGTCCGCCTCTACCTTCCCAAACGCTCAAATAAATCTATACTTTCCGTTCCTCCTTATCTACTACCTGGGCTGTAGTGGTTTGCAATACTGCTTCATCTTTTCTCCTTGAACAAAGGGTCGATCTTAAGCAGCGAGAATGGTCAAAGTCACCCAATTTATCTCACTCACCACCATGCTTAGTGCACTTGCACAAGCAGTATCGCCTGAAGTAAGCACTATATCTCCAAGAAGATACAGTATAAGAGCATAATTAACTTTCCATTAAAGGCAGCTTTCTGCACAGATGATGACCTCCGCGGTACTTGCGTTACCTTGCCAGTAAACTCCAGTTGGTGTGTCGACTTCAAGGGTGGCCTTAGCAATCTGTAAGTATTCTGACCAGCTGGGAAACTATCTACAGTCATTACTGGAAGATGTTTTGGCTAATTCCTACTTCTTTGGCATACTTACCACCAGGTTTCCTCGGTAACAACCCCGAGTGGTTTCTACTGTGTGCTCTATGAGTAAGTACATGTCACGAACCACCTTGACTAGACTGTCTCTTCTGATAATATTTAGAAATTATGGTTGCACCGGTGCCGGATTCGGCCTTACTTGGGGATCTTACAACCTAGCTTCTTTTAATGATTTGACGGGCAGCTTTTTCTGCAGCGCTATTTGAAAGGGATAGGAAGGGGTGCGCTTTGAGGCAGGGAGGTCAGGCTGGATGCTCACTCTCGATTTTATAAGCATATCTAGGTAGCTTTTATAGATGCATTTGCTTTTTGATATAAGCCAGGGTTTTAAGCCCATCCTTGAGTTTGCCCTTTAGCCTTGTGCAAGTCTTATTTTCATTTCCTGGACTGTTCTCCGGTTGAACTCCTTGTCAGCTTACCGCTGCTATTGCGCAGGCTGCGCTAGCCGAGGACTTGCAGAGCATTTCTGTTGTTAGAGTGAGCTGAAGTAAGTGATTTTTCATATACCTAGTGTGACGTTGTCTAGTGCCACATAGTCCTAGCAATGTCATGAAGCAGTCTATTATAGCTATGTGAGTTCTAATTGCAATATGCACCTAATTATAGACTATAGAGAATATAGCAATTTGAGGAGCAATTGTGTGGATCTTATGAGATAAATGGACCGCTCACCATATGATCAAGGAGATCCCAAAGTGTGCCTACACCACTACCAGTCCTGGTTGATGGTCAGATGGATCCAGTCCCGAAGCTCCTCATGGTTTCTAAATTAAGACAGCCACACTAATGATAGCTGCCTGCATGTCAGACAAGATGAATAAGCCTCGAAATCTGCGCCTAGCTTGGGCACTCAGAGCAATGATCTACAGATCTCTCGCTATAGCCTGTCAGCGATAAGCGGGTGGAGTACGGGGGGCCTAAAAGAAGCATCAGCCACAACCGGTGATGACAACATATAGTCATGTAAGCACCATACAGTCAGCGATCAGGTTGAGCATCTGATTCAGTGTCTCACTTGGAAAGGGCGGCAGCCACTGACATACATCGAGCTGGCCCAATCGATGCTATACATTCCTTCTCAGCCGCAGGATTCGTCATATAGGCGTGCCAAAACGATAATTATAGATTCTCTGACCTCGCCTGGGCTATAATGTCTTAGCTGACTGTGAATACTTCCTAGTTAAGGATATGTTACACAATTGCAACGGCAGTGTACAACATATAAATATCACCACCGTTCCAACGTTACCTCCTTTTTCTAATCATATCATCTTCGCCTTCATCATTCCTCTTCCTCTCCATCTAAATTCAATAACATCTGCACGATGAAGCTCACAACCGCCTCAATTCTGCTGGCTGCCAGCTCAGCCCTCGCCGTTCCCACCAACATCAAGCGCGACAACTACATCCAGATCAGCGACTTCTGGGCCAGAGCTTCCCCCTTGTCCCCCGGCGCATTCATGCACTTTGTTGTTACCGATCCGAACTACCCAGAGGATACACCAACCGACTGCAACCTAATCTGGTAAGTCCACATCCCCTCATCGAGAATACCAAACTAACCAGCACTTCTCTCGTGATCTAGGACCTATGGCAGCCTACCGAAGACAAATGCCCGCTGCAACAACGGGGAATATTACATCAAGTTTCCCAATGGCGCTCCCGACTTTAACTGGTTCACGCTGGAGCTTCAGAGGGTCAATGGCTCAATCCCTGAAGATGGTCATGTCTTGCTGAGTTCGAACGCGAATGGCGCCGCGCCTGGAACCAAGTGGATTTGTGTGAATGACCCGGAACCGAACATTGAGATCAGCTGTTCTTATGACGGGGTTCTCCAGATGGATGTTTCTTAGGCTCTGGGTATGAGATATTGCGAGAGAGTGCCAGTTTTCTATGTGGGATTTGTTTTCATTATCAGGGTGTCTTTCCTGTTTCACGTCCTTTCTCTATTGGTTTTGGGTGTAGAAGTAGTATAGATAGTATTTGATTTGCTCCAATCCTCGTTGACTCGGAAATCTTTGCCCTTCATACAGCTTCTTCACCCAGCTCCAAGATCAAAGGATATATGCTCTGCAAATCCTAGTAAAAGGTCGTCTCGAAACTGCCAAGATTTCAATCCATAGGAAAGTCAATGCGAGAGTCCAAGCGCGAACGAAGGTCTTGTGATATTCCGAGAAATGCTTGTATCAGTGCGATTCGTTAGTAATTTAGTAAATACGAGGTCTATTCCGTCCTGCCTCAGTTCGGAAGGAGATCACCTTCAAAGGCCAATGAAGCTTCCTCAATCCATTCAGCCAAGACTCTAGAGTTGTTTAGTATATGAACTATCCGGAATACGAGCTCCCAGACACCCTCCGGCGCAAACCCCGAGAGCGCAAGACATATAAGCCTCTGTCTACCCTACCTTCCCCCATATTAATACACACCCAACAAACATGGAGCGGTTCACCCTTCTTCTGCTGGCCTCGGCCATCTCCCTTACCACAACAGCATCCGCATCCAGCCTCAAGCGCGATATCCTCAAGCCGTTCCAAAAAGGCCGCTTCGCTCCTTCAAATAACGCCTCCATCTCCCAAGCATACGACAACAATCTCCTCCCACGGTACTACGATTGCCTACCAGGAGCGCATCTGTGCCCCGCCGGCCAGTGCTGCGACTTTACCTGCTGCTTGGACGGAACCTGCTGTCCGGCCGCTCAGCTCTGCTACAACGATGTGAAGCCGTCCAAGGGACCGACGTACTGTTGCGAAGTGTATACTGAGAAGCAATGCGATACGAGATGTGTGCCGATGGAGTCGGAGTGTTGCGGTGATGGGTTCTATGTGTGTTTTCTCGCTGTTGGTTAGGGATTGGTGCTAATGGTTGCAGTGCGAGTATGGCTATGCATGTAGTTCGGGTGGATGTGTAAGTCTGTTACTCTGATGATAGATTATGTACTGACATGGACAGTGTAAATGGGGTCATACATGCGGTGGAAGCGGCGGCGACGTTGGAAATGGTGGTGGTGGTGGTGGTGGTGGTGGTTCTGGAGACAACGATTCAACATCCTCGTCCACGTCTACAGAGCGGAAGGTGTCCACTACCTCGGAATACACCTATACCTCCACCCATACAGAGATCCATACAACGACATCATATCCCGACACAACGTCTACGACAGAATATTCCACCACGGAAACTGAGAGCAGCACTCAAACCAGATCAACGGACTCTAATTCCGCAACAGAGACTACTGAGACGGATTCATCAACCTCGACCTCGTCTCACAGGACAACGACAAGTTTTCCCACGGTGTCAATTTTTACCCCACCGACTTTTATTCCGGTTCCAGTACCTACTACTACAGCATTGCTCTCGGGGGCAAATCAGAATAGCGTCGCGAGCGTCAATATAGGATTGTTGGTGATTGTGGCTGCAGCTGGTGGGTATTTTGCACTGTGATATGCGGACTAACTCGACACCTGTGGTGAACTCAACCAATGTAAATATCGAGTGGTTCCCAGATGGTATGATCTCAATTCAAACAGAAATTGTACTAGCAACCAATTCATCAGAAGGTTCCATTACTGTAAAGGCGTCGTATCACTCCTGTTCAAGGAAAGATAAGCATATGCACAAAGCAAAGCCGCCATCACAAAAGGAATTCCTGCACTCCAGTCCTATGATGAACTACGGTCTAGCCCCTTAATCCTATGCCTTCTTCTGAGAGGCCATATTATGCCGCGGCGTTACACAACCAAGCAAGGGTGGTATTGGAATGTGCACGGTGCAAAGTATTGGCAACCAGTCTTGTCCGTGAATGGAGTCAGGGACGGGACCCGAGTATAAATCCTACTGCGAAGCCAGCAGCATTGTGCATTCTCAACACGAATAGGTTCAAGTCTCCCGTCGCCAATGTAAGTCAGCACTCACCTTTCTACATCAGTGAACTGGCGGTACTGAGTACTGACTGTATAGATCAAGATGCAATTCAACCCCATCCTCACCCTTCTTGCACTGGCAGCAGTCGCATTCGCCCAATGTGAGTCTTCGGTTCTGCCTTCCTGGCTTTGGCTAACATAAGTAGACGATGAGCCCTGTGGCAGTGCCAAGACGTGTATTGTGAATTGTCCCAACGCGGATTTCTTCCCTATGATCGATCAGTGTGACATAGTGGACGGCAAGCCGGACTGCTATGTTAATTTTTACTGTGCTTGAGGATAACCTTGGATGTACCTTAAAAGATTGGCACGTGGCAATAAATACTGGGCCATCTCTCGCACAAGCTCTAAGGTTATGCAAACCAAAACCTGTTATTCTTCGTCCTGCGAGGGCGTTCGATGCGATTATAAATCCCGCATCAAATAAATACTCCCGCAACACTGCCTTTGTCACACTGTCTTCTGGCGCCTCACGCTTGTACTCAAGATACATCGGGTGGAAACTCTTAACCATCACCGACTCATGTTGAGTTCTGGGAAGGCGAAGCACGCTTATATCCGTGGCCTTGTCGACTGATGAGCAAACCTGCCGAGCAAACCGGTTTTTCACTTGATTCATATTGGTTTGACACTGACAGACAAGGATAACGTCTGGTTTTAGATCGCAGAGGATCTGTTCGAAGGCGGTATAAGCAAACTCATCAGCTGCAAGTTTGTCTGAAGCGCACTGCGTTTGACGAATTGCATCGCTTCGAAATGCCCGGATATCTAAGGTAATTGTGTTCTGAATGTCACGCTGCCCTATAAATGCATGGCGTAGGGACAAATCAACCGTCTTTAATGCTGTTGAGGCGTTGAACATATCATCAAAGCAGTGAGTGTCCGCCTTGTCGCTTGGCTGGAGGAGGATCACAGCTAGATAGTCGTACCCAGTTCCTACTCTATATGCATTTTCGAGTGCTTGTGCCCCTGCCTGTAGATCTTGGGCGGGCTGCTTAAGGGGTTTTAGGTGGTCATGGGTGATTTTGGCGTCGAAAGGTAAGGTTGGGCGTCGGAGATTTAACAATGCGGGGTAGATCTCGTCGATCTCAGTAAACTCAAACACTTGGCTGCTTTGGGCTTGAAATGGTATGAGCTTTGCTCCTTAGACAGTCTTTGGAGGGTTTAGAAGATATAGTAAGGTGTTCCTACAGGTATCCATGGTCCACGTTTTCTAATGTATGGGTGAGATCGAATACGCTGAGACACTCGATATTGAAAACAAGAAGATCGTCAGTGATGAAATGGATGCGATGGAATCAAAAGATGGGGTCTAAAATGGATGTAGTCAATTCGATAACGCTGCCCGAATCGTTCTAAGCACAGATGCGTGCCTAAATCCCAACTACATTAAAGGTCAAAAGTCCGTGCGCACTCCAACTTATCGAAAAAATCAGCCATATTGAATCCCATATTTATCAACCACCATATTATGATAGAATATAAGAATAAACTGCGGGATATCTAATAGATATCAACATTTAGTGTAGGAAACCTTGCTTTGTAAACTGCATGTAATTTAGAGCAAATTGCGTGATTGATAGTGGATCCTTAATTATCCCCACTGCTCCGCTTTTGCAATAAAATCAAGCATGTATTCTTGTCCAGCATATTCACCAACTGAATAGCAACTCTAACATCGCAAACACAATGACAAGCCCCTTCCCAAGTACCCTGGTCACCCCAGCCCAATTCCACGCCGCTGTGAACTCACCCACTACCACCCGACGAATCGTCCCCGTGGCCGCTGGCCGGCGCGCAGTACATTCCGCCGCCTATCATGCCCAGCATATCCCCAACTCTGTGTATGTCCTCCCCCTCAACCACCCCAGTACTGTCACTTACTAACAGGAATCCAGCTTCTTCGACATGGACCTCATTAGAGATACCACCTCGCCATACCCCCAGATGCTCCCCACCGCGTCGCACTTCGCATCCTGCGTAGCTGCGCTGGGCATCACGAAGGATGATGTGCTGGTTATCTATGATGCTGTGGATGTGGGGATCTATAGCTCGCCGCGCGTGGCGTGGATGTTTACTTTCTTTGGGCATGATGCGCGCTCTGTGCATGTTTTGAATAATTTTCGGGTGTATGTGCGGCGGGGTTATCCAGTTGCGAGTGGGGAGATGCAACCTCTTCCGTCTGCGTCCGAGTACCTTGTTTCTGCGGACGGGGACCGGTTGATTTCCTTTGAGGAGTTGAGGGAGATAGTCGCGAATCATGACGACGGGATTCAGATAGTGGACTCGAGGATTGCGGGGCGGTTTAGCGGGGAGGAAGACGAGGCGGTGGCCGGGTTGAGTTCGGGGCATATGCCGCGGGCGATCAATGTGCCGTTGGCGGCGATGCTGGAGGAAGAGTCGAGTACGTTCTTGCCGGTGGAGAAGCTGAGAGAGGTGTTTGAGAGGGCGGGGGTTGATGGGCGGGTGCCGTTGGTGTTGACGTGCAATTCGGGGGTGACGGCTGCGGCGTTGGATTTGGCGCTGGGCGAGACAGGCTATAGCAATCCGCGGCGGCTCTACGATGGGAGTTGGATGGAGTGGGCGAGGAGGGTGGATCGGCCGGAGTTGATTGTTAAGGATGTGCGATGACATGTGGCTGCTATAGAATCTAATCATGCTAAGGCATTTCCCTCGATCCAGTTGCCTATCACTTTGACCACTTGGTCGCTGTTCTTCTCCAGGAACACCATGTGCCCGTTGCCGTGAATTCCTAGCTTCTCTAGCTGTAGGTGGGTTGTTGGAACCCCGGCTTGTTGCAGAAACCGAGCAGTGCACCAGTCGTGCGTGGCATGGTACGATGATTCGGTTGTAACGATCAAGGCCGGAATTTGAGACAGGTTGACGAGCCGTCGAGGGGGAGGGTCATCAGCCTGAATCATACAATCCGATATTTCACTGGAGTTGGATGTGATCGTCTGTTTAACAAAGTCCGCAGCTGGATCAGTCACCGGAGGAGAATATGTGATCGGTATATCAGTCAATCCGTACGGACGGGCTGGTCCACTCCCAAAAACCGCATTCTGAAATGGCGGACCGGACGGTTCGATTGATACGATGGAATGCACCAGATGCGGTTTTCTATCTGCGATCACCCAAGCCATTGCTCCTCCCTGGGAATGAGCGACAAGTATCACCGGCTTTCCGATGATGTCTAGCAATGCCGCGCCAGCAAGCTGCATTGACCTCTCTTGAGCAGCGTTTTCTGCAAGTGAAGGAACGGTCGATGCATAGTACGCATCGAAAATGGAATCGCCGATAACACCAGTTCCGGGCCACTGGGTGTGAAGACTCGCCTGTGGCCAGAGGTTGTATTTCTTCGTGGCGGTAAAGAACTTTTGCAGATGCTCGGCGCTGTATTTCTTCAACTGTCCATTCTGAGCATCCCAGGGACTCCTCCCGCGGGAAGTCATATCGACCAAGTAGCATTCGTAGCCTTGGGAGAGAAAGTAAGACGCCCATCCCTCGTTTCCGTCGGGTTTATTCAGCCAGTTCTGCTCGTGTTAGCATGAGAACTTTTAGACAAGGAAGATTATACCGTTGCTGTTTGATCGCTTCCATGGATAAACACGATCGGATACTGTTTAAGTGGGCCATCGATAGGAGTAAGTCGTTCGACGTACATCTGGTTGTTGAGGATGTGTTCTCCATCATTGTTAAGGGTGTAGTTTCCTCCGACATAGAGGTATGTTCTGCGATGTGGTGTTTCGATGGCGGCCGCAAGCAGAGAAAATGCTATCACTAGAAGGTGAAGTTTTGCCATGATGAAACGGTGGATGAAAGGGTAAATATTGAACTGAATGAGCTCCGAAGAGCGGGTGTCAGAGTGAGCTCAACCCCGCATCTGCATGGCTGTCAGTGTATCGCTGCGGCAACGCAGATTGCCTCCTGAATGCAGTACAACCTGCAGCTAATCTACCAAAGAGGTATAGATATACATCATCGTATCCAACTCCATCAATCTTGATTGCGGTGCTCCGCTAAATACGCTTCATCACGCTGCAGCCTTTCCTTCCCTTCGGTGATTCTCTGTTCGTACTGTTGGACCTCGTCCACCACAAGCTTTTTGGCCTCTAGAGCTGCGTCTGGTAATTGTAGGGCCCAATCTCTGAGGGCTTCAAGTTCGACTCGCAACATGACCATAGTGGCTTTCTGCTCCCGGATATTACTGACAGTATCCGTTCTGCCGAGGGAGGAAAATCCGGTAGCGGACTGAAAGGTCCTCCCTGGACATAGCCGTTCTGCGTCTGCTCGGGACGCTTCGCACGCCTTTTGATAGATAGCAGCCTCCCTCTTTGCCTGTTGCAGGCTGATTTGATAATGTCGCGCACGGTCGGGGTCAGTACCAACAGACTCCTCCACCCAGTTTCGGTACGATTCCACACTCTCCTGCTTGGACTTGTACTCATCCCGCAGCTTCTCTATCTCCCAGAGAGGAAGATCCTCCTTCCTCTGACATACTCCCCCGGGACACAGCCTTTCCGCTTCCTGTTCAGCCTTGGTGAGCCACTTAATGTTCCTCGCAGACCATATCTCCTCCCTCCAGAGCTGGAAACGCGCCACCCACTCCTCATCCGTAGACTTCGCCGCCGCAAGTTCAGCTTGATGTGCGGCAATGCGGTTCTCTGCCAGCTTCCCCCAGCGCTTGAATTTTTCCACCCTTCGCAGTGGCTCTTCAGCGGCGTCCTTGGCGCTAGAAGCACAGTACGCCCTCGCTTGGGCGACCTGAAAGCCCTCCCCGTCGAAATTCTCCGGCCAGCCATACTCGCGGTACAACTCCTTCAGCGGCAGGTCGCGGCTCCATTCGCCTGCGCAGTGCTCGACGCCAGGTAGCTCGTCCAGCGAACGATACCAGCGGATGATATCGCGTAGAACATCCCCAGCGCGACGGCTGCGTATAGCCTCGATTCTCATCGAATTCTTGCTTTCCTTGTTTGGTTCCTTTTCTTCCTCTGAATTATCAGAGTAAGTGACTGGTCCATCCATCAGCGCAGGATCAGTACTCCTCCACCACTGCTGGTCGATAACCCAAATCCGATGCCGCCGCGCATCGTAAATAATCACACTCTGATGATTCCCCAACTGCGACAACGGGGTCATCCACGGCCGGATGTACGGCCCATTCTCGGCATCGTAGTCATCGCCAACAGGACACGCGTAGAATGGATCCCGGCCCTGCATGATGTCGTCCTCGTGGCGGAAATCGGTGAATTCACCACCGTGGAAGAAATCTCGGTTACCAGCGGCATGGCAGTTCACATATGGAAGGATGCTGTAGAGGTAGATGATAGCGGGATCAAGGTTGAGTTTCTCGTACATGGGGCGCAGATTGTCAATGTTATGTGGACCATGTTCGATTCCTGCTGGGTCGAGATAGCGCATCTCGGCGAGGGTCTGGTAGATTTCTAGCATGAGGTTGGCGACCTCGTGCAGGCGTGCTTTCTGATCTGGGGGGAGTTGGTCGGCCATTTTGTTTGGGCTTGGTTTAGGCTGTACATTACCTTGGGGCCAGCCGATTATATATACTATTGTCAACCAGAATATGCCTACCATTTCGCACCATGCTAGAAATTGTCGTCTCGTCTAGACACCTTTTTGGCGTAGTCGTTTGATGGCGGACAGGCGGACAACTATCGTCCGTCCGGGGATATGTCTGTGCGTGATAAAAACCAACAGTATGAATGTACTATGATAGACCCACAAGGCATCTACTGCTGCCTGATCCTAGGTACATTCCTACCCGGGCTCCACCACTAGAGGAGTCTCGAACGCGCCTTATCAAGAGCCATAAAATCATATAGAGTGAGACTCAAAGTACTGTATTTTCCATTCGAGAGTCGATCCTGTGTGTTATGAATTGTGACGTAATGGTAGTAGTTTGGAGCTATGGAAGATGGTTGGTTATAGACTCGTGGTGGGTTGGGTTTGGGTTGACATGTGGATTGGGTTGGATTGAGGATAAGTGCTTGTACCTCATGGGTCATTTCTTCTGTTTAAATTAAGAAAGACTTGTTCATCCAATTCCATATATGTCTCAAACCGAGTCCTAAGCCCACACCCAAACCAGTCAACCAAAGCTGACCCAACAACACCCATAACAGTATCCTATAATCCCAGAATGTAACTAAACCAGACTATTACCATCGATGTCAACAATATTGACAGTTCCAAGCTCCATAAAGTATTGTGTACCTGGGTCGTCGGGGCGGCGTCTAAATTTGCGCATTTGTGATCGGTCTATTATAAGTACATAGACCATGAGCTCATCCGAATAATCGCACTTTGCTTCAGTCCGTTCGAAAACTGCGATTTTCTTATCATCTTTCTTCTTGGAACTGACGGTAAGCTGGGCGTTGAATTCGTCAGTGTATGTCCATGTGCCGTACATCGTGCTTGGGGAGTGTGGTTGGTTTCTCTGGGCGAGTTGGTTTCTTGCTTTGGGTGCAGGAGGGTGACGATGACTAGGGACTTATACTATGTGTTTATGTTAGTTGGTTTGGGTTTGTAGATCTGATTGATAAGGATAAACATACAAGCTGGAGCTTCCAAGCTAAAGAAGCTGTTTGGGAATAATGGTCAAAGCTGTATAATTAGGGAGATGGAAAGAGGCAGATTGATGCTGATTTGGGCAATTAAAGTAGGAACAAGACTGAGAGGGTATAGCAGCCCACATATATATATATATGTGTGTGTGTGTGTGTGTGTGTGTGTGTGTGTACTTTGCCTGGATTCTTCCTTCTTTGCACATGATCATCCACAAATTATCTACAAGCAATCCATTCTACAGTAATCTTACTACAGCTTGTTAAATTATGCTAGAATTTGGTTGGTGCACGTCATCAACTAACATTAAAGGCTTCCAAGCAAGTCAAGGATTCGAGGGTTTGAGCAAGGCTCTACGAGGCGCAGCCTTTTCTTTGCTTCTTACTCGTCTTCTCTGTCTCCCTGCGAGGATATGTTTGTCAAGGAGTGGACCCTGCACACCCTTCCTTTGCCTCACTAACTTAGCACCAGACACTTCTATGAAACCATTTGAACCCTCCCTGCCAGCCAAAGGGTTGAGTGTTCATGCTTGTGGGAGGGAGCTGCTCCAACAAAAAGTCAAGTCTGGTGACGCATGCAGAGGATGCTCACGGACAGTTGTGCGAGTCATGCTCGGGAGAGGCTAGATTGCAATATCAATCAGCGTACATAACGTCAAATAGGAAAGATCAGACAAAGAATAAATAATATCAAACCTGGCCAGTGAATGGACTTAAGAGGGCGGCTAATGACGGAGGCTAGGAGCAGTCTTTATTGGTTCATATTTAAGTCGAAATAGGTACAGCCTCACTCTGCTAACCAACCTAATTTCGTCCTCATAGTGATTAAGTTTGGACACTGTGTCTCAGCGAGGCCGGACAATGGGGAGCCTATGAAGTCTCGATTGTGTGCACATGAAGAGTTATACATGCTAGTGTAATGATATATATTTCAGTCGGTAGACGCGGGGCTATATCCATGTTTCAGTTTGTGATAACGCAAAATGCATTTTCAGACACCGATCAGATCAGTTTGTATGGCAAACCCTTATCATTCTCATCGTTATTGACCAAGTGCTATCGAGAACACCCAATTTCCATGAGAGTGATGTAGCTGTGTTGTGACTGATCGGTGGAGTTTCACCCTTCCCGGAGATAAGCGCTGCAGCTGCTTGTTGTTCTTAGCTCTCCCCCCGCTACGGATCAGCCCAGGCTACAGCCTCATTGTCGTCCAACCTAATTTCATCTTCGTCTCGAGCGAGCCAGCACATCACGTCTCAACAACGAGTTAGAGAATGGGCGGCGTACGAGGAAAGTCTCAAGGCTGCGGAACCTGCCGAGCACGGAAAATCGCGGTAAGCCAATGGCCCAAATCCATCCGACGAATACACAGATACTAACAGAACCAGTGCGGACAAGAAAGACCCCACTGCAGTCAATGCCTCAAATCCAACCGGCAATGCGCAGGCTACCAGCGCGACACGGTGTTCGTCCTGGTCCAACCAGTCGCCAAAGAATCCGCCCGCACAACCCGCCAGGACAAAGATATCGCGAGGCTCAAGGCTAAGCCAAATCCACTCGACCAAGGCCCCGGACATGAGATTATCATGAGTTGCCAAATTCGCCAACAACTCCTGGACGCCTTCATCGGGCGCTGTCTTCCTCACCCGCGGTTCCGCGCACGCAGCTGGCACAAACCGTGGCTCTTTCTCCTGCCCGATATCTCCACCCGATCCAAGGTCCTGCAATTCTCGACCCTGGCGATCTCCTCAGCGGCACTGGGTCGGAGATTCCATGATGGTGCGCTCATCCAGCAGAGTCTAAAGGCGTATACCCTCGGCCTTCGCGAGATGCAGAAAGCGATCTGGAGTGACTCGCTGAGGTACGAAGATGAGACGCTGGCGGCGTGCTTGGTTCTGAGCTTGTACGAGCTTATGGAGTGTCCGGATAACAGTGAGAGCGCATACCAGAGCCACTGCCATGGATACCTGTCGCTGGTAAAGGCGCGTGGGATGGATGCTCACATCGAGGGGATTGGGCATGATCTTTTTGTGGGGGCGAGATTACAGGGAGTGGGTTTTCCCTCTGCCACAGTGCTACAAAGCTATGACTGACAGTGTAGATCCTCCACGCCATTGGCCACCGCGTGCCGAATTACATTTGCGATCCTGCCTGGTGCCGGGATCCCTGGGCCTCGCGACCGAAAAGAACGGTCGACCGCATTGCGGATTGTCTCGCTGCCATGCCCTCCATTCTCCAGCGATATGACCAATTGTCGTCTCTCCACCGGCAGGAGGTTCTGGATTCAACATACGGACTTGTCAAGGAATGTCTGACGATCGATCAGACGTTACAAGAAATCTACGAGGACCTTCGGCTTCAGGTAGAGGGTCCGTTGTACTGGCCTGTTCTCTCGCCGTCGTTCAAGGACAGTGCTCCTGGCCAAGGCCTGTTTCCTGTGATATACCACTTCCCCGATCTCAAGACTGCATCGACGTTGATGCTGTATTGGGCCTCGAGGGCTCTACTGTGGGTTACGCTGAGCAACCTGTACGACGTCATACAGCTACAGGGGCATAGCATCACTGTCCCCATCGTCGGAGTAACCAGTGACAAAGCCGACTCCGGTCCCAAGATTGACGAACCAATCTCTATCGAACGACATTCCCCAACTCTGCACGATCGACAATACATGAGTATGGCACGCAACGTCTGCCAGTCCATGGAATTCTGCCTGCAAGAAGACATGTCACTTTTGGGGACCCTTGCCTCGTCAGTACCTGTAATCCTTGCAATATGGGCTATCCGGTATCGGCACAATGACGAAGCAGAGTTGGCCTGGTTGATGGGAGCATCGCAGAAGATGCGTCAGGGGCTGCGAATGTGGGACTACATATGAGGCATACTTCGAGAGCCACACCTAATGAGTAGCACAGCCTCAGAGGCGGAGTCACCCCTCGTCCCTCGACAGTTCACACTTGGACAGTAAGAAGGGAAAAGGGAAGAATCTTGTCAGCCCTAAGCTTTTTGAGGCATAAGATAGATCCACATCGCTAAGCCTGTTTGGGTCAAAACCTGCGAGCCACGTGACTTAGTCTCAGCTGTATAGGAGGAGATGCTGTCGATTGCATATTGCAAAAAACTTGGGCTGAAGAGAAAATGGGCCGCGTACTGTGGCTGATGGAGATTTGAGGAATGTGAGAACTATAAAGGCGTGAGTGTCTCCCTGAATCCCCTTGCCAATTCATCAGATATCACCCAACACCCATACTTCAATCCACATTTTGTCTACTCATTCTAGCGACATCCTTCACAATGCTTACAGATCATTCCAAGGTCGCCATTGCGCAGATCGTCTTCTATATACCTGCCATAGTAGCCGCCGGGGTCCTTCTATTCCACCGCCATGGCCGGCCCCGCCAGGCCTGGATCATCCTCCAGGGTTTCTGCTTGAGTAAGTCTTCATCCCCCTCTACACGGCCAGACCTGATGTGATAAAGTCCGACTCGCCTGCGCTATTGTCACAATTCTCTACGAGAATAGCCCAAACAGCATCGGCCTCTATATCGCCGCGCTAATCCTCCTCAACGCCGGCCTGATGCCCCTGATTGCAGCGACTATCGGTCTTTTGCGGATAATGTACGTAATGCTTCCAGACAAAGACAAGGCGGGCATGGTCTAATCTTGTGGCAGTATTTGTTATGACTTCAAAAACAACAAGAGTCTTCATATGCCCATGAGCGTCTCGCGATTCCTGTTCATTGCCGGGATTGCTCTGATCGTCGCAGGCAGCTCCTTGGCCGGTGATTACACGGACAAAGACTCCGTGACCACGGGGCATACGCTCACCAAGGCGGGGTATATCGTCGTGGCAGTCTTTATGGCTTCATTGGTGCTTCTCCAGGCGCATTTCTGGAGACGATATGGGACTCTGTCTCGGGCGAGTCGAACGGTAGCCCTCCCCCCTGCATACATACATTGCAAGGATGATACTAATATTGGTGTAGCTGCTCAAGGGTATGGGTCTGGCGGTCCCGTTTATCGTTGTGCGGATCGCGTGGCTGTTCCTGTCGATCTATCATCCTGATGATGCTAGGTGGAATAACCTGAGCGGAGATATTGGGGCTTTTGTGGTTATGACAGCGCTGGTGGAGTATGTTGTTGTGTGCATATACCTCGGCACCGGGTTTATGATTCCTGCTACGAAGGGGGTGAGCTATGCTGCTTGTGACCAAGAGCGAGGGCAAAAATAGCAGCCAGTGGTCAATACGGAGCTTCATTCTTTGCGGGGTGACTAGACGAGTGAGCGATGGAGAACTTTTAATTGATTATCAGTATATACAGGTTGTACAGTTAAAACAAGAGACAATATACAATCTATACATCATACAATCCACACATTTACACAGCGACACCCGCTACGTGGCTAGAAGTGAGGCGTATTCAACGCCATCAAACACAACAACCCCCCAATCAACCCAGCACTCGGCAACGTCAACACCCACCCACTAAAGATAAACCCAAGCTGCCTCCAATTCACCGCCCCCAAATCATAATTCATCAGCGCCACCCCCGTCGCCGCCCCAGTAAGACACTGCGTCGTCGAAACCGGCAGTCCCAGCCTACTCGCCAGCAACACCGTAATCGCCGCCCCCAGCTCCGTCGCAAAGCCCCTCGTCGGACTCATCTGCGTGATCTTGTTTCCCAGCGCGCGTACAATATGGTACCCGTAGCACCAGAATCCGAGACCAAGCAGTAAACCCGCGATGACGAGGAACCAGACAGGGGTTGGGGCTTTGGTGTCCACCTTGCCGGCGTTGTAGGTCGCGTAGGTAGCAGCCCACGGCCCAACCGCGTTCGCAACGTCGTTGCTCCCATGCGCGATACTCATCATCATGGCTGAGACGACCTGGCAGTACGTCCAGAGGTGCTCGACGCGGTCATCGTAGCGGCGCGCGCGCGAGTGGATGTCGCGCAGCTGTGCGGAGTCGTGCGTCACCACGTCGCGGGTGACACCCTGAAAGACCAGGAACTTGGCGTACCCGGCCCACTTGCGCGGGTGTGTCCAGGGCAGGTCGGACACGGGGTGCAGGAAGCGTTCGTGCGGTCCCAGGTGTTTTTTGCGGGGTTTGAGTTCGGGGGTGGATTGTGCGGAGTCGGCGTTGCGTTCGACGTCGGTGGATTCATTCACTTTCGAGTCGGTGGCGGGTTTTGGCTTTTCGGTGGCGTGGGGCTGGGTCTTGGTGCCGGCGCGGACTTCGCCGTAGGCGTCTTCGTAGTAGTTTGTTACGTAGTGCTCGCCTTTGCCCGGGAAGTAGAGCGGGCAGTTGTCTTTCATTAGCCACGGGCCGAGAGGGAGGTGGTAGAAGCGGACGCGGGGGTCCTGTTTGACGAGGCGGCGGTGGAAGTAGGGCAGGAAGAAGACGACACCAATAAGGAGGCAGCCGAAGAAGACACCTAGGATGATGCCGACGGCTTTGCCGGCGCCGAATTCCTCGAGGGAGGGCGCGGTGGGGGCTTCGACGACAATAAACAGAGCGAGGATGGCGCCTGTCATGGCGAGGTAGACGGGGATCAGACGCATGGCCCACTTGAAGGGATCCTTGCGCTCGAGGACGGAGTATTTCAAAATACCGAAGATGAGGGCCGAGAAGCCGGCTGCAATGGCCGGGGCAATTCCCCACGACGCGGCAATCTGGGAGACACTGCCCTTGGTCCATTCCCAGTGGATAGGCGCTTGAGAGGCAAAGCCGACACCGACGAGTGCGCCGACAATCGTCTGAGTTGTAGACACCGGCCAGCCCATCCCGGTCGCCAGCATCAGCCAGGCAGCATTGCCCATTTCGGCGCAGCCCATGGCCAGCATCAGAGGGCCGGGCTTGTTCTTGAACCGGTCGATGCTGATGATGCCGGACTTGATGGTGGAGGTCACTCGGGATCCGAGAGCGACAGCACCGATGAACTCGGTAATCGCGGCCAGGATACCGACCTGCCACATTTTCAGCGTGCGAGCAGCGACGGACGTGGCGTACGAGTTGGCCACATCGTTGGCTCCGTTACCAAAGGCGCTGAAGACGAAGGTGATGGAGGTGAGGGCAAGGATCCAGTCGTACTTGGCGGTTTCAAGGGGGATCATCTTGCAGCCTGCACTTGTGCGAGAGTGAGAAAAAAGTTTGAGATGATCTGGGAACTGCAGACTGAGAGAAATAAAGCAAGCTATATATCAGATCGGCGGAAGAGGAGGGTATGTCACTCTCGCCAAGCAGCTCGTGTCGGGATAATCTGATACGACCTTGATCCTGATCCACCACAATCACCAACGTGAAGCCACAGCCAGCGCCCATTCGCTTGTGGCTTTCGTTAACTTTGTCCGGACAGGGAGCGGACTTGGCGCCAAGGTCCGCCCAGCCCTCGGCGGACCACACCCAACACCCTGTGAACAAATCACATTGCATTCCCCAGCACGTTCCTGAGCTGCTGGTTCTGCTTCAAAGCCAAGACAGTTGCCCAGCTGCGCGGCAATGTCCGTGTCGCCACATTGGGCATCTCGGCGCGTGAGTTGGTAGGTGTTCGAAGCCTGTTGCGATTCAGGCGCAGTCAAACTGAAACCACACCTGCTCAATCTTGTTTCTCGAATGCCGCTCGCCCGTCGGTGGCTAATGCTAAATGCGCCTTCGTCTCGGGAAGACTTCCTGCCGCAGCCATGGCGTCGACGGCCCGGTTAGTGACGCCAGGAGCACGTGGGCACTTCTCGAGTTGTACGGCTGCATGTTCAAGGATTGATTTGAAATTATTAGGATATTTAGTATCGACTCGCGCAGGAGATTGGCCCACTTCGAGTTTGAAAGAACAGGCAGAGAAGCGTCTGATTCGGCTATCCCGCTTCGGTAGGGTCTTGACGATGATGCTTTGAAGGCAAAGAAAAAGAATGCATGATTTGAAATTCCGGATGTTCTTGGCGATACTTGGAAGGAAGAAATTTTCAGCTTAGCAGGCTCGTCATTTTCCTGGAGGAAAGTATTGTCCCCAGATGTAGCGTTAGATCTGGCAATACCGAGGGCGATCTCATGTTTGCATAGTCCTAAGAGTAGACGTCCATACATTCTTTTTCCGATTCTGAACTGTACGACAAGTCCTTCGTTCTACCACCAGCCAAGTACATCCTTATCCGAGTGTCGAAAGCACCGTCTTTTTGATTGACGGCAATCATGGACATATTAGATTCGAAAACTTGAATTCGGCATACAACACTGAATACAGCTGACTCAAGCAAGGAACTTTTCCTTGTTCAAATCCACCCACTCATGGAAGCGCAATGCCGGCTGCCCAGTGTACCTCTGAACATTCCCACACGCCTCCTCATACCCCCGCTTACCGAAGAACCCCCCAGATTCCTCCTGTACGCGGAGCCCCTTGAGCACATTCTTCGCTACAGGCTCCGGCACCTTAGTGACCGTCATCATAAACTGGAGTTCTTCCTGCTCATCGACCTTGGTGACCTTGACTTCCTTCCCAACAGCCTTGGCAATGACACCAACAGCGTCCTTAATCGACAGCATCTCCGGTCCAACAAGGTAGACAAAGTTCTTGTCCGGCAGCCCCTTCGCCAGAAACGTCCCAGCAACACGCCCGATATCCTCCGGCGCGATAAAATCAAACTTGGCCTCGGGATACGCCGTCTTGACCTCCCCATCGAGAACCCCGCCCTTCCACCACATCGAATTACTAGCGAAAAAAGCCGGCCGGAGGGCTACATACCCCTCTTCCCCGAAGACATCCTGCAGATTGATCTCCACCTGCGCATGCCCGAACGCAATAAGGTCGCTCGGTAGAATCGCGCGGATATCACCCTGGACATTGAAACTGCTTAGAAAGACGACAGTCTCGATCCCGGCGCGCTTGAGCGCCTCGATACTGGCGCGCATTGAGTCTGCCGTGCCATGGGCGACGTAGATGAAGGCGTGCTTGGCGCCGGTTTTTGTTACCGCGTCGTGGATGCTTTCCGGTGAGGTTAGGTCGGCTTGCATGCGTTCGAAGTTGCTTGAGGTTTCTTCTTTGGGGGTGAGGCCTGGAATGGACTTGGTGGTGTCGCGCATGGCGAGGATGACCTTTGCGCCGTGCTTATGGGCGCTGAGCGCAGCTGCGGAGCCGACGCCGCCTGTTGGGCCGAAGACGATTACGGTTGGGGTTGACATTTTGACTGGGTAATTGAATGGGAGGTTGTAGGTTGAGATGAGTGAGACGATGATGACGTCGGAAGTGTCTCTTTAACTGTTTATATTCGACGTCGACATTCAGTTTCGTCGATCAATGCGGGGATATAGATTACCAACGTATCGGTCGTTGCAATGTCCGATCGCCGGGCGGCTACGAGCGTTGAGCTGACACTTTGTATTCGCCCATTCTAAAGTGCCACAGTCGGTCAGCCTTTGTCCGATGACGCCGATCCCCGACATGCTTGAAAGGCTTGAATGGGCGTAAGCTTGAAAATGTCCAATCAAATCTGAAACGCTGTTGGAGGGCACGTAGATTACGAATACTCTATTGATAATCCGGAACTCTATATACATTCGACCGATCTGAGGATCAATGAGGGAGGTCGGCTATAGTCTTGCTGCTTTGCATCCGTATTCCACCAGCAATATAGTATGTACAGTTCCTCACTCTGCTCTCCTCTGACCCAAGCATGGTCATACGGAGGACTCCCCCCGCCCGCTTTCCGCATCCTGTCCCGGTAGAGCCTCTGGCAGTTGCAACCCCCATTCACCCCCTCCAATCCTCTTTCCGTAGAATTTGACGAGCAGTCCAACAGCCATCGGTCCAACGATGGTGTTAAGAAGAATCGCCCAAACTCCAGTGATGAAGGCTTCCTCACTCACATAGGATGTCTCATTAAACCCTATCTCGATGATGAGTAGACCAATCTCACCGCGCGCTACCATCGCAGAGCCCAAGAGCAACCCAGACAACCAGGTGGTGTTGGAGTGCGCCCTTCCGTTTTTCTCTCTCGATGAGTCGCTCTGCAGCTCCTGCTCACCGTTTGCTTCCTTGCACAAGGACGACCCCTTCTGCTTGGAACACAACAGAAGTGGGGCATATTTCCATAACGGAAGCCAGATCCCAACCGCAAACTAGACAGTCAGAAGATGCTCGAAGGCAGAAAGGAGTACACACCTTAGCAACAACCATCAGAAGCGAAAACACCACCCCCCTCCAAATCCTCTTCCCCGTCTAGAGCTGCACAAACGGAATGGCGAACCCGATACTAGCGAAGAAGAGCGGCTCCAGCAGATAGGACTGCACGTCGAGGAGATACAACTCAAAGGTATGCACGAATGTCGGACTCTTATGCGCCTCGCGTTCCCCTTCCTCACGACTCATAACCACAAACGGACCCGATGGGTGCTTGCTGGGTATATAAGTCAAGAAAGCTCCGGCGAGAAATGCGCCGAAAAGGACAGAGGTGCCTGCGTACGCGGCTATGGTTATGAACGCGCAGAGGGTCAGCACCATGAGGATGATGTTCGAGATATGGTCGAACTGCGCAAAGGCGTGCTCGATATATCGTCGGAAGAGCCTTGCAAAAACGTATTTGGTAAGTATGGGGGTGAGAATGGCCATGGCGACGGAGGCGACGATGGGCCGGCCGATGAGCCAGCCCAGGTTGACGTTGCCTCCGCTGGAGAGTTGACCCAGCCTGGCTATTATGCTGTTGATGGTTAGTTTGGCTCGTGCTACTTAAGGTAATAGTGATTGGATACCTCAATAGGACGAGACCGACGACATCGTCAATGACAGCAGCGCTGACTAGCACCGCGCCGACTCGTGTCTGTGCAAGGTCTACAGATCTAGCTGCAGATTTGATAACTGCAAATGTGGTGCCTACAAACTGTCAGAATTGTAAACGGCCAAGGAGAGACGAGACATACCAAGAGAAGTAGCTGATAGCGCAGCACCGACGATGAAGGTTTCCACCGGTCCTGCTTACACTTAGCACGCATACTCCTATAACAGCAGGATGCATACCATATCCAAACCCAAGGTAAAGCAGCAAAAATGAGAAAGCAATTGGGAAGATAACCCCAACCGCAGCGCCCAGAAGACTGAGAATAAAATTCTTCTTGAGAAGATCGAGACGAGCGCTAAGCCCTCCTACATACTGTCAGTTCATTCCATGTACCTCAGCGCCAGACATACCCTCAAAGATAATTAAAATCAACCCGACATAACCTAACACGCGAAATGTATCCTGCCAGTGCTTTTCTAGGATGTTCGCTAAAGGTAACCCATAAATAATACCCACTGCAATCTGCCCGATGATTCCGGCTTGGATGATCCTTGCAGACACCCATTCAGCCAGAGACAGAAAGAAGAAAAATGAGATTACAATAAGAATCTGGACGACTGCATACCATCGTCAGTTCTGAAGATGGGCTACCGGGCATGGCTGACCTACTGCTTGGCTCGTGATACGGCAGGAAACTGCCTGCCATGTCCTTTTCTGTCGTTCCTCCTGGCAAAAGCTGTCGGAGAAGCTATATCCAGACGGATTGTAACCATATTAATGAACCTGGATATGATGAAATCCGCCGCAATTGGTAAATGTCACGTGCTGTAGCCACTTGGTGACGTCGGCCCAGGAAAGACATCCGAGTCCAGCATATTCTTGTCTCCATGTTGAAAATTCGTTTCAAGAGATCAAAGTCTAAGGAAACCCACTAAGCTTCTCCTGAGGAATGAACGTCCTGGTATTTTTGACTCGATCCACATTGAGCCCAGTTGAGCAGGGAAAGTCCCCGCCAATGCTCTTGGCCTGCGGACGGCGCTTGGCGGAGATCTTGGCATGACGGTGAAGAATACGCGGTGATTTCTCGGAGGTGATAGAGCTGCTGGCGCACTCTCAACTGGATTACTCTACCGATATTTTTTGATATTATGAGAGCCAATTTTCAAACCAGCTTGCTGCTTACTAGGTCTATATGCCTCAGTTACCGTTAGCAATATTAGTTTAGGTCTCTACTCTCTAGGCTCTTATCTCGAGGTATAGCACATCCCATATACCAAATGATTTAACACTAGACCGAGTGCACTATTGTCCTGAATCTTGTCCAGCTCGGAGACCTCAAACCGCAACAGCGTCAGAATATGGCAGAATGTGATATTTACATTCACAAAATACCTAGATCACTCATGCAGTAACTGGCTCAGATATTCACACCTACAAACTTCCAACAGCTTGTCTTAGAAGGACAGCCTGTATTCACTACAGCCAGAGGAGTCATATTCACCTCCGATAGATATGCATTATTGTCTGCTTTCTTGTCTCGCAAACCTTCCTTCCGTCATCTACTTCCATCGTTCTAGACATGATCATCTTCGGGTTCAAATATTCGAAGCCCGTGCTGATCCAGCTTGCAATTTTACTCTCAAGCCTTCTACCCTTTATTCCTGACTAGTCAGGCTTGGAATCAAGTGGGAAGGCCGTTGTCGAAAGGAAATCCGGTGCGTTCTGGGCAACCGTCCGAGGAACAGCGCATGTCGAAATACGGGGTCATCGGTGTCGGCAACAGAACTGGCATCCAGGTCAGGTATGTTGAACATATCATTTCCTTCGGCTTGACACCGACCCAGAGCCTCGAATTGTCGTCGAATCCGGTTGGAGCGAATCATTCCCCCATTTGCGGAGCGATAAGAATCTATGGCTGAACGGCAATGCGTCCGTAATCCTGCTGTGATGGTTTGCATTATCATACAGCAGAATCAAAGGCACCGCAGAAATTTGGCGTCGAGATACTACTGCCAAGGTAAGTACTCCCTCATCCTTCTCCCCTCCAGGGCTTTTTGGTCAGAGTCGATGTTGGCTAGCCATTGGCTCCGGCCGAAAACCCTGGTACGATTGCGAGATTGTGGCTAACACGGGCAATAGTACAAGTCAGCAGAGATTATGGTTTCGGAGCTCGTGACCTTGTCCAGATTCTCGGGGATTCCGGCTCTACCCTTTCAGAGAAAGCCACAGCCGCAGAGGGACGCAGAGAGTCAGCAGTGCCACCCTCACAGGTCTCTGGGACGAAGCATACCAACTAGTGGAGAAGAAGAAGGCCGAGCAGCCTTCATTGATCATTTGTCGCCAGGCGGCAAACGCGTAATCGCGAGACCCATTGCAGGAAATGGAGATGAGAAACTTCGCGAACTCGCAACGCATCTGAAGACAGCCATGTTGATTCCTAGTATGTATCTTTATTCCACATTATATTATATAATGTTCCTTTCCTTGTGCCTATCATATTGTGGCTAATCTTTCTTTCTATTAACAGTCAGAGCATGGTGGCAAAACACCTGAGGTTACTGCATCAGCCCTGTCTGATGTAGAAATGCCCATGGATGATGTTGCAGCAGAGATGACTGAGTCAAGTTCGCGCAATGAGCAGCGGCGTCTCAAAGAAATATGCCTGGAACAGGACGGACACCAGGTGCATACTCACCGGTATATGGGACAAATCCACTCAGCATGTCTGCCCCCGGCTGAACGAGCCCACCGTATCGGCAATACTGATAGATAAGGACTTTCTAAGTAAGTACTGCAGACCACGCGGCCGAACCATCCGGACGCGAGTGCACCAGTCCGTTGCCCAGCTTAACGCCGACCACTACTGGTTCTTAACCGCCACGCCGATGTATAACCGCTCCTTCGATTTGCGTGGTTACTTGGCCATTCTCTTCACAGCGATCAGGCGCGCCGCCCCAGGACCCGAGTCGGGTGATGATGATGCCGATGTGGACTGGTTTGCTGAGTACAAACGCCTTGCAGGCCAGGCCACCCTCCCCAATCCCCACCGTACCACGTTCTGCAACCGAAGGCCTTTGTGTCATTGTTCAGGATGGGGCATCTCACCTTTAGCACAAGGCCATTGCACAGTCGTGGGAGACCCTTTACGTTTTGTTCCCTGATCTCCAAAGTGTTCTGAAACCAAGCTCTTGGTTACTTATGAGAGATATCTCCTGTTGGCTAAGGAGGGCTAACAGGAGTCGAGAGAATTGGGTAAGTGCTCATGTCTCCGAAGCAGAGGATACAAGACAGAATCTACTGCGGCATTGAACCCGGGTCCAGACCCAGAATGCCTCCCGGTCACCGAGCTCGAAAGAGCTGAGATCGAACAGATATTCAGCATCACTAGGAACCTTGAGGTCGAGAGGGGCTTTCCACGCCCCACTGGATCAGACGTTATGCCAGACGACCTCAGTAAGATAATACTCTAAAGAAATGATGATATTCACTGACTAAGTGCCACAGCCAGCATGCTTAACCGATTCGAAAATGTTATTGGCAAGCAGGCGGAAAACGAGCCGCTCGGCCGTTCGCGGCTGGATCTGATCCTTATAACAGCTATTGATATGGAGAAGAGACGCTTTCAGAACTTCTACCCTGCAGCATCAGTCTCCAGGTTCGGCCAGACACGTCCTCTTGTCTTAAAATTCGAGACCAATTTAATTTGGGAGATCGATTACAATAGAGAAAGGAGAACTCTAAGTGGACGCGCTGATTACAGCCTGTGGTATGACGCTGATTGGAAAGAGCTATCCACCAATCTTGCAGTGATTGAAGCGAAGAAAGAGACTACACTGGGAGAGGCAAAACCTCAACTCCTTTGTTACATGGGTATGCAACCTCCTCTTTCCTCACTTGTCCAAGCAAAGTCGGACAGTAGTAACAAGTAGCAGCGATGATCCACAGCATCCGAAAGAACGGAGGAAAGCAAGACTCCAGTGTATATGGCATTTCAACAGACAGCCATGACTTCGTCTTATAGATATGGAGAAAACCGGTTCCAGCAGTTCCTGGAAAGCCCAGCATCGAATGTGGTTGACACGAGGACAAAAGAAATCAACAAGATTTTACAGACTCCGGCGCAATAACGGTTATAGCAAAGCGCTCATTAAGCACTGCGCTTGGTTACCCTCAGGCAAGGTAGAGAAGGACATATCCGACACTTACTCGGTTAGACTCCCAGCTTATGAGATTGATGTGCATACTAATTAAGACATGTATAGAGCAAATTGCGCGGTATATGCTTGACTTAAACCTCAAGCATGCCTTCATCACAACACATGACGAAACAATCTTTCTCCGTAAGGTGGAGGTTAGTCGGCACTGGGTACTCCAGTACTCTCCCGTGATCTTCCGCGGTCAAAACTATGAGACCGTCAGACAGAGCGGTCATTGCCTCGCTCTTTGCATTAGCAACCCCCGTCACAGGCGTCCCCTTGGTTCGACTGTATCCGCTGCACGAGGGGCATCACGGTGGGTGAGGAATTATCTACTCTCAGGTTTTCCGTCTGCGACGATACCGCCGAAGCAGACCTCATAGCAGCAAGAAACGAGATCCATATTCACATCATCACCATTTCGAACAACACGTCGAACAAACACCGTTGTCGGTGCCGGACCCGTCGCTGGCCCCTTTAGGGCGAAAGACAGCCCAATGCTCGTCGGCTTGGGTCTTGCTGGTGTCGCAGGTGTAGCTATGATGATCGTGTTTGTATACTGCGCAGTGATGAAGTTTCGGCGACTGTAAATTCCATCGCCACAGTTGATGTTGGTATTAGATACTAACATTTGCTGTCATAGTTACTCAACGTCGCATGTCCATTCATTCCCTCACGATGGAACCAGAGCACAGTATGAGCGATGACGACCACCTATTCAGTATCGGGCCGAGGACACCTCAAAACAGCAATTCTGCTACATTACTTTGAGGGGGTCTTTATGAGGGGACGTCCCAACCAAAAAGAATGTCGATACGTCAGCAATGATTACTGGCGTCAAGCATGGCTTCCCTTGCCGTCAACACCACTACCCTTTTTCCTCCGCGTGTGTGAGCAGAAAGCGTGTGTGCATTGTTTCTGCCATAAGCGAAAGTACGTTCAAGTAAGTACACATCTTCGGTTGCACCTCCTCCTTCGCTGTTGGATTCCGACTGATGGGGCTTCCTTTTGCGAGTTTCGGCACAGTGTGCCTGCCCCTTGCACATTTTGCTGACTGTTGGAGCAGATTCCTGATGGCGAGCACCATAAGGTACGTGCGGCCCCAGTGACTCCTCCTGCGCCAGTGACTCCTGCTGGTCCTGTGACCCCGGCTTCCTCGTCGGCGCCCTGTTCTTCCACGCTTCGGCGCTTCTTTTCTTGTTTCTTTTAGGCACGTAGGCCGGATGGGTGGGAGAGTGCGTTTTCGCACAGGCCTGCGAGTGGTCTACTCTGGTTATCGAACCCGGAGTCGGTGAATCGCATCTAAATCTTCAGGCCGATGCGAACCGGTCTCTCCGGAGAAGCTGGCCGCGGAGTACATGTACCCGTGGTCAGATTTCATCGAACAGATTCTCGCTGCTCTGGAGCCTCTTGATTTGCGTGCCCATGTCAGCCTTACGGACCCACCCGAGGGGGAGAGGTATGTTGTCGGCAATGAGCTGGGGTTGACGGCTCGAATCATCCACAACATCTGTGATCCGGTTGCCAAGGCTCTCTCGGTGACCTCTTTGTCTGGTCTTCGTTTCGGTGACATCCAAACATTGACTGCATTAGTGGTTCACAAACCCCTCGGGCGACGTCCGCATTGTCATCTTGATCGTTGTAAGACAAACTATATCAGATTCGAAAAATGGCAGCTTGTTCGACCGAATGCTCCAAGGCCAATCCCACGAGCGTACATCGACCAGCTGAGGACGAACCCAGCGTACCACCCCAACCATCAGGCAAGCTCCATATGCGACCAGATTTACAACGCGAAGCACGGTCTGTCGAACTAGGTTCGGCAAGAGCATAAGCATCTATACCATTGCTCTTCCTCATCCGTCCAAACTCTTCCCTGTCAAGCAAGGACCGTCCAAGCAACGACGTGTGGGACGCTTAGCCTGTGAGTCGAGCTCAGTCCCGCGTGGAAGGTACATCTAGTGGTCTCTCGTGTTCACCCTGAACAGGCATACACTTAGGCATAACAACTGGACAATGTCGCTGAGCTTATCGACGGACAGGAAGAGCAAGAGATTAAATTCATCGACAAGAAATCCGCTGAAGAATGCCTTGTCGGCAGGGAGAATGTCCACAGACGTGGGAAAGGGGAAGATTGAGCTGATTTGTTGCGTAACCTACGCCAAATCAGAGTGGCCCGCTGGTCTACAAACATCCAGCCCAGAACTTGAGGCCTGCGTGTTGGCACTGAGGAAACTTTGATTTATTGCAGCGAGAATGACCTCTAGAAATTGCTGGGAAACAGCTTATGGGGATGATTCAGTACTGTATTCCTTTGTTGGTTTGCCATCTCACAGACGCATTATTGACGGACAGAGGCGTGGAAGAGTGAGACAAGCGGCGCTATCCATTGCTCAAGATTCGATGAACAATTTGGCCCCCAAACAAGAGTCTTGAAAGTAAGTATTGATTGGTTAGTTCGTAATAGCCCACAATTTAGGCTTGTCTTGGCTCGACACCAGTCACTTTAGGGTCCAAGCGTTTAACCGTTCCAGCATGATCAACAGCATATCAAACCAGTTCGTTGTGTGTGTTGGATTTGATTTTTTAGCTGTTGTTGAATTGTTTGCTGAGGGTCTCTAGTCTCTACTCGTATCTAGACACTTTTGCAGGATTCAACCCGCAAATCTGACTGTTGATTGGCGCATAAGACTGTCCGTAAACTCCGTCAGCTGCAGGGTAAGCTGATCGGCTTTGTCCAAAGCCCGAATCGTTACCCTGTGTTCCCACCGTCAGCCTCGTCCTAGCAGCTAATTTCTGCACTTTGACACTAGCATGACACTTATCCAATGATTCCTACCCAAGATGTTGGATCTTATCCCTACAGACCCACGTGCCGCGCCCCGTTCATGAATCATGGGTTAATAAATTTCCCCAACACCCTTCGCCCGCACGCAAGGCTGGGAAATTTTCTCGTGCTGACATGACCCCTGAACCGCGATTTCACCCGTCAGAATGATCTTCTCATCGTTATCAGCATCATTCGCGGTGGTGCTTCTGTTAACACAATGCATCCAGTCCACGATCGCTGCACAATGCTATCACTCCGACGGCAGCAAAGCGGACAGCAGTTTCCAGCCTTGCTTCCCAGACCAAGAGAATAGCCCCTGCTGCGCAAATAACAAGCCCAAGAACATGGCCAACGACATTTGTTTGACGAGTGGACTGTGTCTGGCACAGATGCAGGGCTTCTCCGGGTTGATCTATCAGAACGGGTGTACCGATCCAACCGGGAAGAGCAGCCAGTGTCAGACGATTTGTTCTGGCTGTAAGTGTGATAGACGTACGTCTAGTGGTCAAAGATCGATTTTAATGCATTTGTTTACGTATAGCTGCATCGACCGGAATCCACCTTCTCCCTTGCCCTGCCAAGGGTAACGACCAGTGGTGCTGTAGCCTCAACGGGACGGACTGCTGCGCTGACGCGGGGACTGTCGATATCGGCACTATCTACGGATACACGAGCACATCGGCGACGTCGACGTCGACATCAGCATCAACAGCCGCCGGGACCGGGAGCGGAACGACAGCCACAACGACGGTCACAACAACAGCAACGGCCGGCAACGGTACGCAAGTCTGCACAGATTCCAGCTCGAAGACGACCGCGGTCGGGGCGGGGGTCGGCGCTGGTCTGGGTGCATGTTTGGTTGCGACACTATTTGCGCTCTGGTTCCAGCGACGGATGTATCAGAGGAAACTGCAGCAGAGTGGCGGATACGCGGGATACAGCCCTGCCAACATGACATACGAGCAGTCCGTGCCGTCGAGTGGTCAGCGAGTTGTCTCTGAGTTGCAGTCCGATCACGGAGTCATCCATGAGGTGGATGGAACCGAGGCACGGAAATGACCACCTCGTGCAGACTGCTATTTGTAGATAGGACAGAATGAGGGTGGCATTATTCTGTTACACCACCCCTCAAACCGCAATTCTCGACCAGATTAATGTGCCACCTTGTGAAACATACTCCTGCTCTCGACAGCCTCGCAATGTCCAGCTCACTTGTGGCGGCCGAATGTCATGGGTCCTGCAGCGAAGCCGGGCAATGAGCTTTGGTGCTATTTCGGGACATCCCGTCGTTGAGAATGGAGTAAGTTGACAGGCTCGCTTGTCTTAATCTGGTCTGTTGAGACTTGAGAGAGAGATTGAAAGTTGTGGATATGTAGATAGAATTGATGATTAATATTCGTTGGCAGATGGTGGAGATCGTCTCCATCCCACTGCGTCATCGTCATGGCCTGTTTCTTGGTCATCCACGCCCAAACTGGATTGCGATCTGCACCGGTGACATCGTGGAATAAACAATGCAGCTCAAATCTATAAATTACCCTCTGCTAATTTAAGCAGAAGTATGGTTCTTACTATCCATTGAGTGAATTTGGTGAAAGTGGTGGTGAACTTAGTATCACGCGTGGTTATATATCTCAACATGCAGCATCTTTTCACGCTCCTCCTAGCTTTAGGGACTGTCACCCTGGCAGACGCGAATGCAGATAACTTCAACCCTCTCCACCATCTGGCCGGAATCTCCCCCTACTTCACACCAAATGTGCCTGACTTAGACCCGTCGGTGTCACAGGGCTGCAATGTCACTCGCGCAGCTTATCTTGTCCGCCACGCGGCCATCTACGCCAACGATTTCGACTACGAGAGCTACCTCGAGCCATTCATCCAGAAGCTGCAAAACACCACACAGGACTGGTCCAAAGCAGGGAGCCTCTCGTTCCTGAGCAAGTGGAGCGCGCCCATCACTGAGGCCCATATCGAGAAACTCACCCGAGTCGGTCTGCAGGAGTCGATGACGTTCGGCATCAACATCCACGACAAGTATCCGGACTTCAAAACACCAAAGAATGTCTGGGCTTCGACGGCCGAGAGGACCGTCAAGACAGCACAGGGGTTTATCCTTGGATTCACCGGCGACCAATCGCCCCAGATCGATCTCACCCAGGTCGGGGAATACAAGCACGCCGCAGCCAATTCGTTGACTCCATACGAAAGCTGCCCGGCATACAGCTCCAGCTACGGCACGGAGCAGTCAAGCGTACGTCTCTTCACCTCAATGCAAACAGCAGCTAACAAGACCTCTCAGGAATTCGTCTCCCGCTACACCAAACCCATCATCGCGCGACTCCAAGCACAAGCCCCGGCATTCAACTTCACTTCCGACGACATCGTCGCCATGTTCGAGCTCTGCGGCTACGAGACCGTCATCCGCGGCTCCTCGCCCTTCTGCTCCCTCGACCTCTTCACCGCAAACGAATGGCTCGCCTTCGAGTACGGGAACGACCTCATGTACTTCCACAACACAGGCTACGGCCGCGAATTGTCCCCCGCCATTGGCTTCCCCTGGCTCAACGCAACAGCAGCCATCCTCGCCAACGACTCCGCCGTCCAGGACCTCTACGTCTCCTTCACCCACCGCGAGCTGCCGCCAACCGTGCTCACCGCACTGGGTCTATTCAACAACAGCGCCTACACAGGCGCACACGACGTCAACGCTACCATGCCAACCGACACGATCAACTACGGCCGTGTGTGGAAGAGTAGCCAGATCCTGCCATTCCTAACGAACATCGCCATCGAGAAAATGTCGTGCGATACCTATGGGTATGACAACGGGGTGTACTACCGCGTGCTGGTGAATGAGGCTCCACAGCCGCTTGTTGGGTGTCGCGACGGGCCGGGGGAGAGTTGCTCTGAAGAGGCCTTTGGGCGGTTTGTGCAGCAAAGGGGAGAGATGTATGGGGATTTTGGGAGGGCTTGTGGTGTGGAGTATGGGAATTCGACGGATGTGTTGTCGATTTATCAGTAGCGTACTGTATCTCTTGGCCGTTGAATATACCACACTCATCATACTATCGTAAAGCAGAAAATCCATGTTCACAAGGGACTATCTACAAGCCCCAACCCCCCTACAAGCCTCATACGGCTCCTTTACCGCAACCATATACCTCCCCACATCCCCCAGAAACCCCCTCCGAAAATCCAAACACCGCTTATCCACAAACACACCACCCCGACACGTCACATCCAGCGCATACCGGAAGAACTGCTTGTTGGTGCGGACGTTCGCCGCGCCGTTCTGCTCCGCGTGCTGGATCTTGGCGTCTACGCTCATGGCGTAGTGGATGCAGTCTGCGCAGTAGGCTGTATCACTGTGCGTTGATGACCATGCCCCGTGCCGGGTGTAGAGGTAGAGGGCTATTCTGTTAGTCGGTAGTCCTGTGTACGGATATTGGGAAATGGGAACTGGTGGATGAGGGCGTAGTCTTACCGCATGTGAGAGTAAAGAGGCAGATTACTGTTAGGATTAGATGGGTTAAGGTGGGTTTTAGCTTTGTGGTTATGTTCATTGTGATGGATGTTGACTGGATTGTGACGGATTAGGCAACAGGGATCGGGGCTGGGGAACGTGGGATATGCGGGAGTGCGCTACAATACATGGGGCTAGCCTGATTGATGTAAAATCCAGATTAGGAATAGCTTGGTTGTAGGTATTGGAAGTATGAGAATTCTTCGATGAGATATGATCTTCATTTCAGCTGAGGGAAATGTCAAACTCATTCTATCGGTTTATTGTTAAGTAATGTGGAACCCAGCCAGTCCTCCTCATAGCAATAGAGACGAAGATAGACCAGTAGCAACCCATTGCAGAATCATCAGCCAGCTCTCTTGATATGCGGATCATTCCTCACATTGTAAAGGTACCTCGGCCAAAATGTCGTGGAGATATTCAAGGAAGAATCCAAAATCTTCATCCCATCGATATACTCCAGTTTTCAACAGCTGGACACATGATTAGCTTGTAATCCCAAATTCCTCTGCATGTTCTTACATTGGACTTGTTATCGATCTTCAAGATCTGGAAGCAGTAGCCATCAGTGGCAATTCCATATACCACGCGGTTCTTTTCCCCTCTGTCCCTTCGATACTTATGAACTATTCCTGTTTCATTATTAGCAGTCTCTCTATCCCGCTGACTGAACAGAAAAAAAGTCTAAACTTACCCATATACGCCAAACAAGGATTGTAGGCATCACCCCTTTCCTCCTCCGCCACAACGACAGCAAGCAGATCCCTCCGCTTTCCCTCCGCGTTGGTAAAGGTGATGGTATTATCGGAAAAGGCAATCAACGCCGCGTCTTCATCGCAAAAGGATGATACATGTCCATTACTTTGGTCGTGCCACATTCAAGCTTATACTTGCCAGCAACCGTTCGAGCCTTCTCATAACGCTCCACTGCAGCTTCCAGGTAGGGCAAGAGGACAATACGGCATCTTTCAAGACGATACTCCCATTGGTCGCGCTGAGATCGCCTTTTCTTTTCTAATTTCTCGAGCTGTGAATCTCAGACGCTGTTAGGAGGCTTTGTGCGTCTGGGGAAAGGAATGGAGAACGAACAGATCTTTGGGTCCAAAGTATACGGTTCCGAGAAGTATGGCGAGGCTGGTCGAGGGGCTGGCCAGTGCCAGCCGTAATAATCCCAGCATCGGTGCCATTCCAGTCAAAAGTTCGACATGAAGATGTCACGGAACGTGTCACGGGTGTCCGATTTAGGATCTGAGGCAAACCAGGGGTAGACACCTAGAGCGGGCTCTGTCGCTTCAGGGTCCCTGAAGAAGATGCGTCCGAGCCATGCTTGGACCACTTGGCCGTGTTCCTTACCAGTGGTCGCCCTCAGCTGCCATCGCCAGAAGTAGTTACACATGTCCCACACCATAAGTATGAGACATGTGAGCGGATTCATTTTGGCTGAGTTGATGAGTGAAGGTATGATGCTTGGATGGTTGCAGTAAGCTGCAGTTATTATTTATCTCAGCAGATACGTCATTCTGAGCGCTTTATCTTTTGTCTTTACAATGGACGACCCGAAGCCTGTTCCTTCTGTGTTCCATTGCTGTAGTCTTCTGTTGAATTTCGGCAGAGTATTGTCGCGTGCCATTACATAAGAGATGTATTGTCGATAAAGTAACGTGTTGGGAATGACTTAACGGCTGTGACCTGAGCCCCAGGGAGGGCCTTTATGTCTATATACGAGTCTGAAGACAGTGTCAAAAATAACCCAGCAGCTGGGCTCTTAAAGGGTATATATCCATAAGGAAGGAAAAGATCCTAGCCTACAGGCAGAGTACTGTCGCTAGAGCTCATTGATTTCTGTGGGATCAAACCTCTCTAGGTTGAGATCCATATTGACTTCCTTGGACTGTTGTTTCCATGCCCACTCAACCATGGTATGCTTCTGCGACTCCTCTACCATGTTTTGCCCACCTTTCATTTCCTACACCTTACAGATTATATCCCGCTCAAGTCAACGATCATTCCATTGATATCTGTTGTATCCCTGCTGTGTTGACGTTACTACTACTATCATCTCAGCCAGAGATGGTTGTCTGGACACCTTTTTGGCTGAGTGGTTATATATGACAGTATTCATCTCCTTGATATTCGACTTCATTTCTCCATGTCACGCAGTACAGCTCGCCGCAACTACTATGCAATCCTCCAAGTCCCGCCGTGGGCAGATCAGGCTACTATAACAAAAGCAGACAAGAGGATGGCTCTGAAGAAGCATCCGGATAAGAACAAGGACCGCAATGCAACCGCCGAGTTCTAGCTGGTAAGTGTAGTGCCCGCCACGAGCTTCTACGCCTTAGTTAATGAATGATGGGAATCAGCTCGGCGAAGCATACGAAACTCTTCGGGATGTGGATAAGCGCCGACAATATGACAGCACGGAGTACTCTGCTTGCATAAGCGCCGAAATCGAGAGGCTTCGTAGAGCCCTGGATTTATGGATACAGCTCGTAGGGGTCCGGCGTGACATCGAAATAGTCTTCCGCGAGGAAGAAGACTACCTGTTGAGACTCACAAGACTCGCCGACGAATTAAAGGAAGAGCTGTTGAGGGCTTCCTTCAGACGCCAAGTTTAAGTGAAGAGAGAGAATGCATGTATGAGAAGAGAGAAGGAAGTGGAGGAGACATGGCGGCGGTACATCTGCTTGTTCAAGCTGGGAGAGGATCTGACACTATATGAATAAAGTAATGTATTGAATGTGAATTTCAATGACTGTATCTAGGGAAGGCTATTGTGTCTACGCACAATGCTGAGGAGACATGGTCTAGAATGACCAGCAACTAGGGGCTCAAAGGGTACAACCCCCTAAGGAAGGAGAATATTCTAGCCTAAGGTAGAGCCCATTGATGAGGCACAGTTAGCTACTTACTATTTAACTTGATTGTATGCGGTTCCATAACAGCAAAAGGCACCAAAGGTCGGGCTAATATGGTAAAGTGAAAGGGGAGTAGGGTCCCTGAGATAATCATTCAATAATCTGCCCTGTCTGTCAAGATAAAATTCATTCACTTGCAATAGCAAACGATTGACCCAGAGCATTAACTAACAAATGTCTCAGAAACATACAGCTGCAAGTGAATAGCCCCACCATCTATGGTATATAAACCCCTACAATCGCCCACTCTCTCCATCTTCCGTCTCCTCCCTCATCAGCCATGGAAACCTTTGATCCAGAAACCAAGCCCACCAGCCTGTCTCCTTTGTCTGTCCATAATAACTGCTTGCAGCTTCGTCTTCATGTCATGACCCTTTTCAAGCGGGAATCAGGACGCCGAATTACCCGCGTCCTCTTCAGCGCCAGCCTCATCTGCGCAGTCAGTTAGACAACACCCTCAGGGGGCCGTGTCGCTGGAGCAAACCCATCTATTCAAAGACATCCCGCAACTAACCGACATCTTTAACTCTTCGGTAGCCCATTGGGCGTTCGATTGATTACAGAAAAGGGAATAACGGACAACTGGGCTCATCTCGCCAGACATTGCAAGTGGACGTCGGAAGAGAATGATGAAGCAACGTGGGAGGAGACCAAGGACCAGCTGCGGAGATATATCCTAGCCATGGACCCCTTCTCGAAATAGGGGATTGGATTGGAAATCGGTGCCAGTACAACATTTCATTGGCGCCAAGTGGGAGAATGAGTGCATTGTATGTGGTGATTTTCTTTTATTACCATTATTATGCACTGATGATCAATAGGTACCTCTGAACAACATACCCCAAGCAGCCACGCCCTCCGAGTTCGCCATTCAGCCGCATGCGTGGCAGCTGAACGAGGTCGTAACACCAGCCCTGCTCCCGATGTCACGGCAAGTCGGGCACCTCCCAGTCTCGCGTTGCGCCCTGCACAGACCCAGCATAATATAATTGGTGCCAGATTCGGTGGGTCACCTAGAAGCCAACGACAGGGATAACAAGACCTGAATATATCATAGTACGCCATACGCGTCCGGCATTTCTCCACTACAGCTTCCCGGGCAAGTGCGTTGTCACTGGACGTCAGAAAGTTCAGGTTTGTCACATTTCCCCCATTGCTTGTTAAAGAAGAAGAAGCCTACAGATCTGCCAAGATATATACCCGACATCTGGAAGCCGTTGTCGCTGTTCTTCGAAAATGAGCATGTTCTTGGACCCTCATGCCCGAGGGCCTCCAAGGCTACCTTTGCAGCAAGAATACTGGATTAGTTGCTGGATATCGGGAATTCCATGTTGATCGGAGGGAGTATACTTTTTCTACTCCGGGGCTAGCCTCTTCATCGAGTAGACTTGACCGGGTCTACGTTACTAATAGGGTGTCCAAGAAGTCTCAGGCATGGGGAATAGTACCCTTGGCCGAGATACAGGAAGGAAAAACCTGCGGCCTTCTCCAATGGCTGCCAACATCCCAACTCTCCCAGTAAGGCGCGAAGCACGACAGCCTTCTCCGGCTCCTGACTTGAGCAGCTGTTTTTGGCACTGCATCATGCTCAGTGACAAAGGTCAAAGACCAGCACGTCTACGAAACGCAACTGGACATTTGCGCCCAAACTCCTAGGGACTATACCCACACCAGTGTCACTGAGGACACATGGCTCGCATTTGACGCGCGGGTCGCGTTACCCTAGTGCGCTTCGTACAGCCAAGCGCCTCAGTCACTGCCGCCACGACCACCACTGCCTGGGTTGTCTGCAGCGCCGCGACAAGATGGGGAGAGACCGCAGGTGAAGACGTGGAGATGGAGGACTTCCAGGACCAAGGAACCTCATAACACGGATCGAGCCTCGCGAATATGACGAGTCCGCCCTCGATCTGTCTCGGGAACGGGAACGATTGCACTTCCCAGAGCACCCAAATTTCTCCATCGAGCGTGGATACAGGAATCGCCCTTCTGTGAAGTAGGTATCATGAGTCCGAAAGTCTCGGCAAGGGCCAAATCTTTGGCCAGCAAAGGCGCAGCCGTGGCGAATAGTCTGATCCAACGCTAAATCACCACACTCTGAGACGTTACTTTGGTCTCACAGGCGCGGAGGACTCCAATGAACCTGCAAAGGTGAACCGCAATCTGGGACCTCCCAGAACGATTTTTTCGTGAGCTCCCATAGCTCTGGGCGCGAAGTTGCAACGAGAGCAGCGTCTTACGTTGAGGGGAACGATGTCCAAGCCCTCAGACGTCCATGCAACGAGATGCGCCTACAGTCGATGACTACACACACGAAGAGCGTTTTCGCGCCTAGGAGGAGGGTTTCCGTTCCCGGGCAATCAGCGTCCAGAAATGACCAAGGACGGCTGAAGCAGCTGTGCCTCGGGCGAGATAATTGGAGGTGCATGCTGACTGGCACGCTGGACATATCTAAGGCTGAAGGCCTCAGAACGCCAGCAGCGTCTAGGAGCGTTTACGTGTCCGGGATGCAAGTAGTATCCACTAGAATACTAGTAGAATAGAGAATCCACTGAGAGACGTGACCTGGCAGTTTTGGCAGGCCTCTCTCAGAGCATACGAAAATTCTTCTTGTGCGGAAACATGCCCAGGAGGGGCTCTCACAGCCAAACATTCTCGAAGACGTGTAAGTTACTAATATCCTATCATTACTTCTATTATTTACCGCACCCTACCAGTACCCCCTAACTATAGTAATAGATCGTAGGACACCCGGTATATCTCATGCAACCAGTGGTTCAGAGGTGATGATCACTCATTCTTCTACTTTGATGATCACTCATTCTTCTACTCGGGAGCTTCTAAGCGCCAATCCGGACAGAATTGAAACGCTCTCTGGCCAAGCGATATTCAATGACATAGTCCGGAAGATCCCCAAAGTCAAAGAGTTTACAGAACTCATCTAGGTTCTAAATATTTTATCAGTCATGGCCTGGTGATCTGAGGAGGTGCCTGCGTCACTATGAATTCCATATCCCGCAGCAAAGAAGCAATAATCTGTGGATACACACCCAGAATGGCGGTCCCTTTGCTAGGGGCCAGCAGTTCAGTATCGTGGAATCGTCAAAGGCGGTTTGAGACCCTACTGTACTGCTCACAAGATCGCAAAGCGCATTCAGGGAAGATGCATTTCATCAGCGCCTTGCGCAGCAGGGCGAGCATCACCTAAGAGACCAAGTTCATGAGTTTGAGGCTGGGTCAATGAAGATAATTTCAGGCGCGTGCTAGGTCAGTATCATGAGCCATTGACATGAAGACATTTGCACTCACACACATAGACTGAATTGCGGAGTACATGTTCGACTTGCGCCTGAAATATGGGGTTTTGACAACCTACAACCAAACAATCTTTCTTCAAAAGGTAGATGTCAGTCGAGCATGGGGACTGGAGTATTCTCCAGTAATTTATCATAGAGATAGAGGGAGCATATTGGGCCAGACGGTGTCATTTTGTCAGAGTCTCTACCATGTCGGAGTATTAGCCTCCATCATCTGGGTCAAGCAGCGCAGTGGGTCATTTCTTCGGCAAAATGGACGTTTCCTAGACCCTGAGGTCCTGGTAACAAGGACACTACAGTGTCCTCGTTTTACCGAAAGACGTATACAGGACTCGACAGTTCATTGACAAACCAGCTGAGTTCTGGCAATCATGGGCTTGGAGGTCGTCAATTCGGACGACCTCCGGGCAGTTCGCCCATTACCCGAACCAGACAACGTTCGGTCACGGCGATATACCTTGGTTCCCCTTTACCAGCGGATGTTAACAGGGTCACAGGGAAGCTCTTTTGGTGCGACTTGGCAATGCACTGAATACGCGTGCTGTGCCCGCATCCTTTTGGGCGTGCCTGCAAGAAGCCAATATCCCATCGGACACCATCTACTATCGTTGTAGATCACCAGAATACCCCTGTCTGACCACCGATATGCGACACATGGGGAGAGTCCAGTGTGTTGGTGAAAACCATACTTCCTGCTGCAGATCGCAGAGAAAGGACAAAACCTTATACAGATCCTAAGTTTGATGACCTATTCATGTGCTCAGCTATTATCCATCAACTCCTGGAGTCATTAGTGCCTTTCAACAAGAATGAGCTTATCATCCACGACGGGAACATCAGCTACTCGACGGAATCAAATATTCGTTGAATTGATCCACAGCAACATCCCCGCCGATGGCATCTCTACGACTCCCAGCCTGGTGGTGAACATTATTTGTCGGTCATACTGAGCAGGAAGTACACAGTTACTCGTGATGCGTCGAGCGCGGACCCAAAGATTGGGAAGCTCAAGCTGTTTTTGAAGAAAGACACGCTGGAGAAGAAGAGAGAGAGCGTGGAAAATATCAGGCAGAAGATTACAATGACTCTTTTGATAAAGCTGTATCTTGGCTTATTGGCATGGAAGGAGCTCAAGAATATCATAAGGGACATTGAGAACGGCCCAGATGCTGGCAAGCAGAGTCAATTGACGCAAAGGGAATCCTGCCTATTAAATATCAATAACACTACTGTCAATAGGCATCGTCGTCATGTCGTTTCAATTCAATAATATGTGTCATGGCTATGAACAAATGTGGGAATCAGACTAACATGCTCAACAACACAGATGTTCAAAAATAATCCGAGAGTAAATAAATGGTCATCAGAAATCGGCCAACAAACGTATGTATCATGCCAGCACGGATCAATCAGTCTCGGGCTTCTGGCCGTAAATGATATGTACCTTGGTGTAGAGATGGTAGGTCTGGTAATCGCGCAGTTCCTTGCGCATACCCGCGACGAGGACTTCGATCTCGGGGCGTGACCAGCCGAGATACCGTGTAAACAGGGCGAAGCAGTAAGGGCCGATGGCTTCAAACATGTTGACTTGGTGGTAGCGACCGAGTTCCTTGAGTTTCGGGTCCTTGGCCCAGGGGCTCTGGGGGAGCTGCAGACTGTCAGAAGGCTTCGACTAGAGCGACTGAAAGGGGGAGTACCTTGTAGACGTCATCGCGGACGTTGACAAAGCCTGCCTTTTCCATCTTCTCTTTCCATGTGTCCGCCGTCGTCATGTCCTTTCCGTGCTTCGCTGATCCCTCATGCATGTTCTTGATCGCCTCCATCATGTTAACGGCCTTGAGGTGGGTGCCGTCGTCGGAATACGAGTTGACGTCGATGGAGGCCATTTCTAGCCAGCCGCCTGGATTCAGGTTCTCAAATGCTTGTCTGAAGAGCTTGTCATGGTCGCGGATGGCTCCGACGAGTTCACGGCCGTGGATGAAATCGAACGGTTGGCTGTAGGACCAGGGTAATTCGAAATCGTCAATCTCGAAGCGGCAATTGGGAGGGATCCTGGGAAAATTAACGCGCTGTCGGACAAGATAGATCAAGAAAGGTGTACCAAGAGGGTTGGATGGGACTGAGATCGTTTCCTGCGCAGTCACTCTGTCAGCCGTCTGAAATCCACGCTCGCACTTGGCAACATACCAATGACCTCTGACTCGGGATGCTCGCTGTCGCATTCACATTAGCCGACTGTGGCCAGCGCGAATGATAAGGAGTCCTCACTCCGCAAAGTCAATCGCCCATATTCCAGTACCGGTTCCAATGTCCAACACTCGTCGGGGGTTCTTTATCGGCGCGGCATGCAGTTCACCTTTGAGCAGGATGCGATAGATGTGGTGGCTCTAGGGAGAGATGATCGATTAGCTAAAACCCGGTCAAGAGGAATGTCGAGTCGGCACTAACCAGGTCCAAGCGGTCTTGTTCTTGCTCGTCATTGGGCTAAGCGGTCAGCTTTCTGCATGATGAGAGGCGTCGCGATCAAGGAAGGATATGTACCAGCACGTATTCACCCTCGTGGAAGGAATGATATCTGCGACCGTTCTAATGGAGGTTCAGTATGTAGTCTGCGACAAACACAGCAGAGGCGGTTACCTCGTAGCTGTTTCGGCTAATTAGTGGCTGCAAAGTGAAAAGGAGGAAGAGATCCATGCGTACGTGTAGTTCAAGGCGCTCGAGGTGATACTGGTGGTGTAGCTGGCATCTCCGAGGCTGTAGCGATGTTAGTCGGGGTACCGCATTGCGACAGAGAGGCGACTGACGAGCCAGGGTAGGCGGAGTCGTTATCGCTGAAGCTCTACTCATCCGTTAATCCCACGGCAGAGGTATATCCTGAGATGAGGCACCCACATCAGGCTCGATGACACCTGGACTCTGTTGTGGTTGTGGTTGTGGAGTTGGAGTGGACATGGTGGTGATGTTGGTTGATGATGGAGGAGTGTTGGTGAGGTGGAGGATGATCCGAGGGATGTAAGAGAACAAAGAGTGGAAAGGGAAAAATAAGATTTCCTGGTCGATATGGGGAAGAACCAGGAAAAGCAGCAGTCGGGTATCTAGACTTAGAAAGTAGCGCTGTGTGGTCCCCGTGTTTAGTCTCCGTTCGCACGAAGATCGAGAAATGAGAATTTAATAATGATTTTCAAGGAAGAATGTGAGGTGAGTTATGTGACTTGTCAAACTGCCGTGCATTTCTCGATCCTTTTATGTACGTTACCTTACCTGCTGCCACTCGTGCAGCCTTCCTTAGACTGAGGATTTAGAGTCTAGACTTTCTATTCTCATCCACTCCTATGTTCTACTTCTCCCACTTATTGTTATTTCCACAGATGCAATACTCAGCACCCCTTAGCAGAACGAGATTATGCAACGTACTTGTGCTAAGCAAGAAGATCCCGAGTCGCCGACCGACTAGATAACCTAACCTGGATGGGATGACAAGGGTTCAAGACGCCATACGGTCGATCGAGAGCCATCTTGTCCATTTTCGGAGAGACACAGCAATCATGGATGGGTAGCGGCTGTTAGAGTCGCGCTAGAGGGGTCCACAAGTGTTCGAGTGCAGCCGCGGGGCATCGGAAAAAGGCCTGGATAGGGAAGGTTGAGAGCCAGTCAGACAAGCGGTCGTTTACAATGCCCGCTGTGAAGAATCATCGCGTCTTCTGACTTGTTGGATGGGCTGAGGGTGGGGAAGCATTGTGGTACTTATGCGGGTACAGAGTGGATAGGACGGAGTACGGATGCATGGATGTCTTTTGACTTGTGTCACCGTTGAGTAAGTTGGCTTGGATTGAAAGTATATCCCTCTAGACTAGCCATTGAGATCAGTGATCACTGTGATATTGAAGTTTATCAAAGTCTAGCCTGATCGAACAATACTCAACTACTTGAGAGAGCAGCCTGGACACAACAATGGATGCCTTCAGGTTGTACCTAAGGTACAGCGTAAAGTACAATACAGGATACACCGCCAAGCCTCCTTTTTACCGGGCAGAAACATCCCGTGTCTCGTATGTCGTACTGTAATGGTCCGTAAACGAATCACGTGGCCAGCAACACCGGCCGCATTTTCGGACTTTGGGTATCAATCACAGATGAAGCCAGTGGAGCATCAACAAGACGAAGGATTTAGTTGACACTCCCCTTCTCTTCTGCCTGTATCTCAATTGGTCATTCAGATATTGGCTAGTAAACGGAACATAGTTCCGTGCCCGCCTCCATTCCTTCCTTCAATCCTTCTACTACCAAATCCACTCACCTCAGACAGAACGTTCAATAAGAACATATACTCCTCCACCTGGTCCGCCTGGAGTCTCATGCGGCCGCGGCCCATCCGTTGCCACGTCAGATGCTCCAAGAACGCCATTTCGCTCGGCTCTTCCTCGTTTGTGCCCTCGATATGAATATTCGCTACATTGTTGATATTTGAAAATGAAACTGGCTATTATCGCGGTGGATCCCCGAACGCCTAGAGGACGAGAACGAGATGAGAAATCACGTCAATGAGGTCCATCAGCCCACATCGGCGTCTCATCACTTTTTCTAAGGCCCTCCACCGTCAAAGGGACTCAAATTCAAGACAATGCAAGTGGAACCGAGTCTGATCAAAAGTCTATCAAGGATGAGTTGGGTAGCAAAGGTACGGGAACGCCGGATGTTCCCGTGTGCGCCGTTTGTGGAGAATCAGCCGTGTAATTGGCACATCCTACGTTCCTTTCTGGATACTCGCAGGAATTCAATCCTTACTTGCAACAATTCGCTCATCTCTCTCGAACTCAAGACTTACATTCTGTACTTTTGTCGTGTCAGGTGCAGTTTTCCGTGTGGGTGCGAATGGCTCCGAATACATAAGGGTACGGGAACAAAGGAGGGGCGAAGATCCTTACCCCTCCTACGCCGCACGTGCGTCGATACTTGGCGGATGCTGTTACGCAGTACGCTATGACATGAACCGAAAAGTATAGATGCCTTTGGTGCAGCCGTGGAAGGGAGTGCTCGCTGGCATTTCCCTTCTAAACAGTGCGGCATCTGCACTGGACACAGAACATATATTCTTTTCACATCCACCGGATACTACCGTCAATCATCTCAAGAATAGCTTATCAAACATTAATAGTCAGTGTGGGCTTTTTATCGACAACACCTTTCGACAGGATGGATATGCTCATGCACGTGCTCTCATGCAACTGGACTATGTTCATGCGGTCTAACAGACGGCGGAAACTATATCCCGGCCTGTAGGCGTCCAGTACACCGCCAGCGCTCTCATATATCCCATTGTGAATCTGTGATCCTTCACATTGATCATCCGTGGAGCGGGGTACGATGCTTGGCATCTAGACCCCATCAGTCATTCTCCCAGACTTGTCCGATTACAGACGAGGCTAAACGGAGAAAGAAGCTTAGCGCCTCGTATTCTCGCCTTGTCACCTGCTCAATAGCCTCAATGACCACGTTCACCATCACGGAATCACTCCGCAGCGTCAATCCTGAGTCAGTTGATTCAATCTCTCAGTGATGCGTATTGCGTCTTGGATACATAACTTAACCCCGCCCAGAAGTCATAACAGATGGTTGGGGTACCGCACAGCACTGGCTGTCGCACTTGCATCCAACGGCGGGTCAAGGTGGGTTTCCCACCTTAGCCGAATGGCCTCGACAACCGCAGTGAATAATGTCATAACATCTAATGCTCAGCCCTAGTGTGATCAGGGCCGGCCGGAATGTCGCCGCTGTCGCGACAGAAACGTCAAGTGTCCAGGCTATCAGCGCCGACTGAAATTCTACCACCAGACTCCGGCAACTATTCGAAGTCGCAAGCAGAAAGACAATCCATATGTCGCATCGTCATCGGCAGTCCATGCGCTCATTCCTCGGGCGAGCATAGATGGGAAATTAGCACCAGGCCTGGGATCCACGGCAACAGACACACAGATGAAGGAAGTTTTCCAGTACTTCGTCATGGTCTCCTTTCCCGGCCTGTTCACCGCATGGCGGAACAGAGTCCAGCTCAACTGGCTAGACTACGTTCGACATCACCTCGACACTTCGTCGCAGGCGCTGATCTGGAGCCTCCGCAGTCTGAGCGTCTGGCACCTTGGTCGCGCGCATAAGGACCAGGAGAAGATCCTCGCCAGCCGGCACCTCTACGGCCGCGGTCTGCAGCACTTGATCCATTCACTACGCAACCCCCGCACCGCCACCTCAGACTTGACGCTCATGGCTGCCATTCACCTTGGAATATACGAAATGCTCGACGGGCTCGGCGAGAAATCCTGGCTGATTCATTCGCGGGGAATTGGCAAACTATTCCAACTTCGCGGTCCCCAGGCGCACCGCGATGGATTCGGCCGCACGCTGCTGGTGGCGTACCGCTCGTTTCTGGTCGCTGATGCGTTCGTTTGCCAGGAGCCGTGCTTTCTGGAGGAACATGAATGGCGAGCCATCGTCTACGAGACGCTGGCATCCGAACGCAGCGCTGGGAAAAGCTGTGAGCTGAGCGAGCTCGTGGAACTCGCTTTCAACGAGATCGTACTCTGCCCGGGGCTGTTTGCGCAGACGCGCGACCTTGTTTCGCAGACTGCGGATTCGGAGATACTGCGAGAGTCGCTGGTGGCTCAGATCACCCGTTCTCGGGACAGGCTCGTGAAACTAGAAAGGCAAATGGGGCCCTTGATCATCAAATATGATAAGAAGAAGGTCATCAAGTGGGAGGAAGATGCAAAGAGACCCATTCCCACCGCGTATGCCAGAAAAGTTGCCAAATTCGCGTCCCACGGCGCGCGATCCGCTATTGCCATACTCAGTCAGCTGTTGGTTCTGATCGAAGCAGATAAAAATCGTTCGCCCTTGGATACGAAGTGGCAGTGTTCGAGTAGTATATGGAAGCTTTCAGCAGGAAGCTTGGCCTCCGAGTCCCCAGAGAAGCAACTGATTGCATACGACGCACATGAAGATGACTCTCCAGATCGACTGGATCAGCTTGCATTATCGATGGGCATGCTTGCGATCAGAACATGATTTCTGCACATTAGTATTGACGACCGTCAGCTCCATAGAAGCTAAGTGCCGTTTAAGACAGGCATACGAGCGTGACTGAAAGTTGTCGGCCTGACGATCGCTCAAGAGGCATGCAGAATCACACACGCCTGATGGTGACGGATCGTGCGGGAATCTTTCCCTTGGCTTCGGTCCAGTCAATTGGAAACCGTCGAAGACGCACGCAACCCCTTTCAAGGCACACTGTGAAAGCTGGATTCTGGTGCCTGTCGCCCGGCGATACTCTGACCAGCGCATTGGCTCTCTTCTTGGCAGAGGCAATCTCACGCATCATGGCAAGGCTACTGCCTGTAAACCATGCAATATTCGGAGATTATCGCCAACCATCTAAAGCGCAGCAATGAAGGAAGACATCTTGAACGGAACAAAGGGAAACAAGGCCATCCGCAAGGAGGTTGGACATCATTGTTCCCCGCAACCGTTCTATCTGTCGGCGAGGTGTGGATGGATCGTAGAATCGAGGATATTCTACGTCTGCATGAAATCACAATAGTTGCATTGTAAAAGCTATAGCATTGAAGAAAATCAAGCTCAAATACTCAAGTTCAAGGTGAAGAAGAAGAAAAGAGAAAAGAAACAAAGTGTCCACCTCAGCATGCCCTTCATTTTCGTTTACGAGCGTCCGCATCCGCATCATCCATTTTATCCATCTACAGGCACTGAGAATAGTACGGGTTCAGCACCTGGCAGGTATAAGGCGAGGCACAAGTGGTCGGACCAGTCCAGCCCTGGCCACCACACTGCCCATAGTGCTGCGCCACGGCAGTCGAGGTGCTGCCCGGAGAAGAGGTGGTCGAAGTCGAGGTAGAACCGCCAGAGCCGGAACCGGAACCGGAACCTCCAGAACCGGAACCAGAGCCGCCGCTGCTAAAGGTGGATCCGATTGGACCAACCTTGATATTCGAATATGTCACATACGAATTCGGACTCTGGGATTCGACGGTGGCGGGGACACCGGAGTCAGTCGAGCAGGAGCCACGGACCGCGCCGGGGGTTGACGCAGACGCATTGGTGGGATAGGTGCTATCGAGCCAGAGCATGTCGGCATAGTAGTCGTCCCAGAGCGACATGACCAGAACCATGCCGCCGGCCATAGCCTCGGACATGGCGGCGAAGCCGCCATGCTTGGCGAACGTGCCCGGTCCGCCAAAGACAGTGTTCTCTGCAGTGCAGTAGGCGGGGGTGATGGCGTTGCCGGTAATCCCGCTAATGTCCGAGTTGGGCTGGGCGTAGACGACGCCGTTCTGGACGTAGTAGCGGCGGATTTCGGACAATGTCCCGGTATCGGTGCCGTCATCAGTGATGAATTGCGTCACGACGGTGAAGGGCGAGTTGGTATCGATTGTCTTGCCGGGGCCGTAGAATGTGGTGTTGCCCATGCGGTAGGGGTTGAAGTCACAGCCATCCGGGTCGCAGGTGCCGGCGTACCGGTCACTGCTGTATGTGCCGCCGCAGGCATCACCATCGCACATGGTGTTGGTGGGGGTATCGCATGGATGGGGTGTCAAAGCCTGCGAGATGCTGTTGGATTCCCAGATATCCAGCTCTGCACAGCAGGATCCATGGTTGCCCAATCCTGTGTTTTTGTTGTTGGATGCCGGAGTCCAGCCTTCCACGTTGGCCTGGCCTTGGATGAACTTGAGATCTCGCGGACATTGGGAATCGCAATATCCCACTCCGTATTTGGCGCCGGCTTTGTTGTTGGGATATTTGGAGACACCGCCATCCGCATCCATGGACACAAAGTAGAGGGCCCCGTTCAAGCCACAGGGGAGGTTGGACACGTCCACGTCAAAGGTGAACTCCTGATTCAGCAGCTTGTACATCTGGTAGTGGGTATCATCTGCCATCATGTAAAGACGGGAGCCGACATTCTCGCCATTCGAGTTCTGCGTCACAAAGTTGATGCGGATCTGGCTGCCGCTGGTGGTAACTCCGTAGGTCGCTTCATAGTCGGCTCCATCGACGGCACATTCAGTAGCGCAGGTCGCATCAGTATCGCAGATGGAGGTGTCCCAAGTGTTGCCGGTATAGCAGTTGCTGGTGCTGCCAACCTGGTGAACCCATCGCCAGTTTGCATCCATAACCACGGAGCCCTGGTTGGTGGTGCAACTTTCACCGCTGCTGCAAGTTTGCCATGTCATCGGAGGATGGTTCTCAGCAGTGTATGTGCCGATCTGCTGCGCCAGCGAAACAGACGACAGGAAGGCAGACAGGAGCAATGCATTCCTGTAGATTTGGTACGAAATTGCGGAGGCCATTTTGATGTTTGATGTTGTTCGGACAGTGAGTTGATAGCATGGCAGTCAAGTTCCGGATCGCCTTTTATATCTTTCTGAGGATGCTCAGAAGGAGAAGAGTATCTATTGAGACGGCTAACGGACCGCGAATCCGATGAAGACTGGCTGTATTTCTGCTCCTGAAGCTATCACCGTGCTGGAAGCGGTTAGGTGTCCGTACACCCTCCATCTGCCTCAAAGGAAGCATCCTGCCCGCTCGCTACTGATCACATCCTGCAGATGAGGACTCGCTGCAACCCGTCCTTGTCGTAACAGGCAAGTAGCGGGAATCCGGGGCGATACCCTGGGGTAATTCTTCACAACCTAAATAATATCAGTCAGATACGGATGCAACTTGGCAACAGAGCGTCATGATTCGTGCAAAAACGGCGGCATCGTCTGTGGAAGTCGGTTAGACAATGTTTAGGGTGCCTTGTTATGCCTCTCACTTGCTTGAAACTTGCCACGGCGATTCCTCTTTCAGGGGTGGCATCTCTGAGGTCTACTCCGGCACCTGAATGGGATCGGAGCAGTAAGGCACAGTCTTCCCAAGTGGCTGCACTGAATCCTTCTCGTCACTTACGCTCGCCCGACTGGGGAAAATAGATTAAGCTGATATTGCTGCATGCACGGATGACGCGGCCCCATGCCCGGCTATCCGGAGAGGCGCTTCACCTGTGCAGCCCGCGCGGCAGTTGTAAAAGCTGTGGAAGTGGCAATTTGACTCGCGATCTATTGATTTAGGATCTAGTGTAGTAGGACTTCAATCATGTGGCATACAGTCGTGAATACCGGGTAGATTCGCTGCTTGACCCGATATTCAATGCCAGTGCGAATGGAAGGTTGTTGATTATTATAATCCCTGTAAGCGAAACGGCACTCGCTTCGAGCCAAGTCGACTTAAGCCTGAGACAAAATTGCTTGATCCTGTCGGCAATTTCGGCTCCAGCTATTAATCAACCCCTGACGTTTTCCCCGCACAAACTGATACTCCCATGCGCTTAGCAGTATTGTTATCAGACTTAGTGAAATATCTATAGAGCTACTACATGAAGGATTATCTCGCTCCTCACTTCCAGAAGAAGCACGGCATGTCGGGCCGTCGCCTGAAGAATACTACCAAGCTTCCAGTTGGATCTATCCATCCGTTGCAAAGATGGAATTACACCCAAGGCTCTCTTGCGTCAGAAAAATATAAACAAGTACCATAAGCTTGATGATGTCTCCGTGCCGAAACGGGCAGGATACTGCTGGCGACCTTTTCGCCTTACTCCAGACGGTTCAACGATTGAATATAAATGATGCGTCTCTCTTGTTGATCCTCAACTCATAAAGCAGATCCCAACTTCAAGCCCTACAATGAGGTTCGCACAGCTCCTTGCCGTTGCCGGCACAGCAGGCCTGGCTCTTGCTGCACCCGACCCCACGTCCAAGACCAAGAGAACCTCTGCGTTTCAATGTCAGACCCCATGTGCACGGCCTGCTCATTCACATTCACTGACCTTCTACAGGGTTTGGCTCCAATGAGTCCGGAGCAGAGTTTGGAAGTGGCAACATTCCTGGTGTGCTAGGCAAAGACTACACCTGGCCCAACAAGACTGCCATTGGCATCTTGAGGGATGCAGGGATGAATATCTTTCGTGTGCCATTTCTCATGGAGCGGCTCGTTCCCAATAACATGAGCGGACCTCCTGATGCAACATACATGGCTGATCTGGTTTCGGTATGTGATGTTCTCGAGGGTATGATCGTTGTTGACGAGCTAGACCATCGACTACATCACGTCCACTGGTGCCAACGCCATCGTCGACCCGCATAACTTTGGCCGATAGTAAGTCTAGTCTCCCTCTGAAACCAAGAAACAAACTAAAAGAAACAGCTACGGCAACATCATCGCCTCCACCAGCGACTTTGCCGCCTTCTGGACCACCGTCGCCACGCAGTTCAAAGACAACGACCTTGTCATCTTCGACACCAGTAACCCCCTTCATCTCCCCCTTTTTTGATGTCTAGCTAACGAAGCAGACAACGAATTCAACACCGAAGACCAAACCACCGTCCTCGCCCTCAACCAAGCCGCCATCAACGCCATCCGCGCCGCAGGCGCCACATCCCAATACATCTTCGTAGAAGGCAACTCTTGGTCCGGCGCCTGGACCTGGGCCTCCGTCAACGACGACCTGAAATCCCTCACCGATTCTGTACCCGATAAACTCATCTACGAAATGCACCAGTACCTCGACAGTGACGGCTCCGGCACCTCCGCCACCTGCGTCTCTTCGACAATCGGGCAAGAGCGGATTAAGTCTGCGACGTCCTGGCTCATCAGTAACAACAAGAAAGCGTTTCTGGGCGAGTTCGGTGCGGGCGCGAATAGTGTTTGTGCTAGTGCTGTGACAGGCATGCTGGAATACATGGAAGCGAATGCGGAGGTCTGGCTTGGGGCCGAGTGGTGGGCTGCTGGACCGTGGTGGGGGGATTATATCTATAGTATGGAGCCGCCGAGTGGGACGGCGTATGAGTATTATTTGGGGATTTTGGGGCCGTATTTCCCTGGGGGGAGTTATACGGCGACGGGGACGCCGACGACGACTGCTACGGCTACGAGCACGACAACGACCACGCCGTCGACGTCCACTTCTACTGCCGTTGCGCAGCACTGGGGACAATGTGGGGGTCAAGGCTGGACGGGACCGACGACCTGTGTGTCACCGTATACATGCCAGGTGATCAACCCCTATTATTCACAGTGTCTGTAGGTGATTGTGGGACGCTTCGAAGTGTATAGCAGGTAGCAACCGAAACTGAAAACTGAGTTATGTTGAGCCAACTGCATTCTGTGCTTACAGGATAAGCAGGATTGCAGGAATATGAACTCCCTATCGGCCATTCTTCCGAGGTTCTCCCGTTCTAGGCAGTCAGCCAGTCAGCCTCGTATCCAGGCTTGGCATATCATCCAGCTGACAATAACCTCAATTCCCTGAAAATAATATAGACTTGTTCATCATGGCTACATCCATAACAAACACCATGGCCAGCCCTGCAACCAGAACCTTCTACTGCTATCCGCGCAGCACCCGAAATTCAGCAAAGAAAGAGAACACCATCACCTTTGCAGCCAAGGACGCAGAGACCAAGGAAACCAAGTATACCCTGCAAGGCATCAAGCCCGACAAAAGCCAGATCCAGAGTACTATATTCTGCAAGGAGTCACATCCTGAATACATACGCATCCAGACGACCATCTCGCCTATCGCCCCCCATCACGAGGACGTGGACTCAATTACAGGCAGGCCGTTCACCCACCGGTTCTCATGGGGCGACAAGGTGAGGGAAACGCCCGTAACGGGGTACTGGCAGCCCCGCATATTCGAGTACAAGGGGCGGAAGTATGTCTGGTTGAAAGAGGGGCTGCAGGACAATCTTTATGAGTATTCGTCGTCGAGAACGGTGCAGAAGCGGAAATTGACGGTGACGGAGTTTGAGACTGTCAAGCCGGCTCTGGCGACTGAGACAATGCCGTTCTGGGCAGGGTTCTTCTTGAGTCGCTACTTGGAGGTTAGGGTTACGGAGGGGGTGGAGGAGGTGTTGTTGGAGATTATTCTGGCGGGGGCGATGGTTAAGATGATGGTTCAGATGTATTCGCATTGAGGTACCTCTCGGACCTCATTTACGAAGGGTGGAAATGTTTTAATGGGTTGATGTTTATGCGGCTGGTATACCTGCGGCTACGGCAATACGTATTCATATATGAGATGATCATCATGGCAAATGCAAATGCAAATGCTTAGCGATCTGCCGGCTGGCTATTTTACCTAATCGGGAAAGTGCCAAACTGCCGAGGTTATCCCGACGCGACAACAACGCACGATGCTCGCTCCCTCCGCTTGGGCTCAACAATGACTTCTATCATTGTAATCTTCTTTCTTAGACGCGTTGGCGGCATTTCGGGCCGTTTCCCGACTACTCTACTGAGACTGTCAACATATTGAGAACCCGGATCCAGTACCTTCAAGCCGTGTCAACTAGCGGTGTACACAATTGCATCCGCATCGAAATGTCCCAACAAACAGATCTTCAATGGCAAGAGGTAAGACCCGGCCGCTGGGAGCGTGGTATCGACGAGGTCGAACAGTTTTACACCTCCCTGGCGAAATCGTACCAAGGCAGCGGGCGCAACTTCTTCGCCATCACGGGCTTTGTCTCATTCTCTGTCAAGGTAGATGGCAGTGTTTCGCAGCAAGAAACAGCAAGAAGGGTCGAAGATGCCCTGCAGAAGGCATGGGTGCGGCTGCGTTTCGACCACCCGACCATTGCTTCGTGGGTGGAATGGGACTCCAAGCGCAAGTGCTGTAGAAAGATATACGAATCTCCCGTCGGGCAAGATACCCTTCAGTCGCGGCTGGAGACGACCTTTGTCACAGTGTCAGACGCCATTTCCGGGCTGGAATGGTGCAATTCGGATCCTCCAGTGCCGGAGCTACCGACTCTCTTTTTGATATGGTCGACTCGCGCTGAAGGGCTACTCCGGGGTGATCTTGTGCTCCGCGCTCATCACGACATTATCGACGGCGTTGGGGCGCTGATGTTATTCGATAATTTGTTCACCCACGCGGCAAGAGCCTACGAGCGAGGGTCAGACTATCCTCTCCCTTGTTTTGGTATAGAATACGCAAGTTTGAGTCCCCCGTTCCGTTTAGCTGCGGGCCTGCAGCCAAGCATGTCGCCCAAGCAAAGGGAAAGGTTCGAGTCCATAATGGCGTACAACGCGTCCATAAAGCAGGATCCTATACAGGTTGCCAGCATTCCTTTCAAGAGGGGAAAACGCCTCCCTGGGAAACATCAAAGGGTAGCCGTCACTCTCCCCGCTCAGCAAACAACGGCCATCCTCAGCGCCTGTCGCCGGCTAGGCCTGAG
>JAABUG020092561.1:0-54721 GCA_011319215.2 Scortechinia acanthostroma
GTGTGTCCAGGTAGGCAATCATCTTGAGACAGCTGCGTTTCATGGGTAACCAAGCAGTGATAGGCATGTTACAGGAGTCACCGACACTCCCCTATTGCCGAAGTTTATGCCAGGCAAAAAGACCTCGAGGACGTCAAGAGGGTATACCAGGCAGAGGGCTTTCAGATTCTGCAGCCGGAGGATATTGCGAGAACGATTAGTTGGCTACTTAGTGAAGATTCCCGGTCCGGTCCACGGGGGCAATATTAACGTTGGAGCTACACTGCCTTGAAAGCGACAACATGTTATCAGATGTATTGTGTAGTTGTGACATGGCTATACAATCAATATCAAATTATTCCAATCTCTTATGGTTGAAGATGAATGAACAGTCAAGGGGGTGTTGCTTCAAGAGCTTCTAAGCTGAGAAATGAGTAGTACTCTAGTACCAACGCCAGGTTGTATTGTCCACCTCGATCGTATTACCCAACGAATGCTTCTTCCAGAAAGTCCAAGACGGCTGGCCGTCCGAGCCTACTGCGAACAGCATCACGCACATCATCCGTGTAGCCTCCAGGGCCGCAAACCGACACCACAGCCGCACCAACCTGGTGCTGCAGAACGCTATCCAAAACACCCTTCGGGTCGCATCGTCCGAAGCGAACCTCAATGCAATCACAAGAGCTGACGCGGTGGTCGGATTCCTCTTGACCGGAGACAAACAGCTGTATTTTCAGAATGCCACGCGCACCAGGAATCCCAATAATAGCATCCAGAAAGGCCTGCCCCCACAACAATTCATTCACACTGCGGACAGACCAAGTGAGATGCAGTCTGCGAGTAGCCACAAGGCCCTCAGAGGAGCGTTGTATAAGCTGTCGCGCATACATCAAGTGATGCGTAATGCCAACGCCCGCCGAGAAGAGGACCACCGTTCCGTAGCTGCCCATTCCCGGTGTCCCCGACGCGTAGGGACCCTCGACAAAGGCTCGGATTGAGGTAGAATGGCCGGGTTGGGAAAGGGCTTTCTTGTACAGCGTTCTGGTCATTCCACGGCGAGCCCCGATGATGATTGTCAGACGGGTGTTGCTTGCGCCGTTGATTTTCTCGACGGCCGTACTGGGTGCGCTGTCGGTATGGTGGGTTTCTTCATCTATAGTCCCAGTGCAGGGTGATTCGGGCTCGGTCCACGCTATTGAAAACGGATGTGACATCCACCAAGACACTGAGAGGAAGTATGCATGCACATAGCACCCGGGATCGATGGACACATGCTTGGGGAGGTAAAACGTGACGCGACATACATTTGAAGGCAAGGCCTCGACTCTGGCTACCGTACAGCCGGCACTGAGTGTGTAATTCAGGTAGACAATGCGCAGAAGACGAGCGCAACGCTCGAGGAACCAAAGAACGGCGGCCGTAGTCAGCCAGGAGAGCTGCGGCAAGTTGTCGACTTTCAAGTGGAAGAAGACACCGAGTAAGGCTGTGAGTCCCGCCAGCTGATGAAGATGGCGAAATGTTTCGTAGCACAGGTGTCGAATCGGCGGTAGGGACTGCACGAGGATGAATAGAAAGCACACAGCGGCAGAGCATCCCCACTGGAAGAATGAAGCCGATTTGATACGCTCCAGCATCCCTCTAAGCCCATCTTCTTCGACTGCTATGACTACCCAGGCAGCCACATGCACCACCGTTGCTAGAACAACGAGGCGGCCCAACCACCGATGCAGCAGGTTGAACGTTCTGAAGCTGATGGCGAGGAGGGGGATCAGTGGGTTGTTTCGGCACCCCAAAATGATAAGTGGCACCAGGTTTAGCACAGCGAGCGTCCCGGCACGACCGCGAAGCTCAGCAAATAAGGTTGATCTGTCGAGCGTGGCGTAATCGAGGTAGGTACACGCGAAGACCTGAACAGCCGTATAGAGAACGATAAGTATCGTGTGAATCCTCGAAGGAATCGCCCCGAAATGCAGCTTGGACCTGAGTCTAAGGGGCCTGTTATGTCGCCTGCCAAGCAGAGGGGCGTATAGAAGATGCTTGTTAACGGCTGCCCAGAAAGGCGATCTTTCATCTCTCCAGAATCGTTGTGCTGCCGACGCTTCTGGAACAGTGACGGCAATTGCCTGTCTGAGGTAGGAGTGCACAAATCGGGCGAGTCGAATAGAGAGCACAAACACCGCCACCAGGATTAAAACGCCCAGGATAATTCGGGACAGGAGAATATCACGCAGTATATCGACACCATTCAACCCGCGGGAGTATCCGTCACCATCCATCCCGCTCGCCGTCGGTTGATCTGACCCGAGGGCCCGCGGGATGGCCACCATTGAAGGCTAAAGTAGGGCCAAAGGGATAGTGGCTAGCAGATGGGGTACGGATGGTCTGGTAGTATACTGTAGGAGTCCAGCAGGTCAATTAGGCGCGAAGAACTAGTGCAGAACTAGGTTATCAGCGAACAAACAAAACGTCAAGGTAGTGTTGGCGAGATATCGCATACTCAGGGCTCATCAACCGAGGGGCAGCCGAGGGTTCCATGTGTAGGCGTAGGCTACGTAAGGGTCATTGCGTGACACTCGAAGAACAACTTTGTATGTATGTGAGTCTTGTACAACTAGGTGGTGCACATGCCACATAGAAGGTGCAGTTCTAAGCAAGGGAAAAAGGCCTTCACCTCCATATCGTCATTCAGATGCTATGAATGCTACCAATACTAAGACTTTGCTCGCTGTGCACAGCAGGCTCGATACATGTAAGGGCTTATCCGTACACAGCCAGACCCTGACTGTGACCAACACTGCCCACGATAGGGTATTCCTGCCCAGACGGCTCGTCAACGTCGAGATCCAAAACTGCTATCTGCCGTGCCAGATCATCACTCGTATGCACCAGCGTATACATGTAGTTACCCACAATCTCAAAATCAATATAGCCAGACGCGTTCCCCTTGGGCTTGATCGTCCTTACTGTCTTACCGGTCTCAGGGTCCACAGCAACAATCACGTTTCTCGCATCGTCAGTGATGTACGCCAGCCCTGACCGGGGGTCAATTTGCGCCCAGCACGGCGCCAGAGCACCTTCAACTTCGGCCAGGGCAACAGGAGACGCAGGGGCTCGCGCGTCAATGGTGTACCCGCCAAACATGGGATCGGTCAGGAATATTTTGGACGTTCCCGCAATAACTGCGCCGCTGAATGCGAAGGTGTGATTCCCAGTGGAGAGTATCGTTCCATCGGTGGCAACCTGGCCGCTGGCTTCAATAAGCCACGACCGGACCATGTTTTCACCGGTCTGGCTCTCCGTATGATAGCCGCTGACGGAGGCCACCAGGTTCGATCCGTCCGAGGTAAAAAGGAGGTCAGTCAAGACGGAGGAGCCGCCGTTGGAATCAGGAAGGCTAAGACGGTTCGGTTCGTTGATGACTGTTCGCAAATCATCGAATTCGCTGATACCCTGTGTGTTCCACTCGGCGCAACTGACGCCAGGGCGGGATCCAGAATGTCCGACACAGATTGTGCTGTTGTGAATGGCAATCGTCACTGGGAAGTCGCCGGGGGTATCGAAGACACCAACCCTGCGCAGAAGCGTGGAGTCGTTCTTCGCTATCTCAAACATGGTGATAGAATTGGATCCGGCGTTCACATTGAAGAGGTGCTAAAGCAAACAGCCAAGTCAGTGGCAACAGGAGCGAGAACATCTCCGAGGAAACAATATACTCACCTTGCCAGATACCACAATACTGTGGCCGCTCACCAGGCTTGGGGATCCAGTGCCGCCGCTGGTTGAGTTGCGCGAGACACCGCCGTCCCCACCAGTATAGAAAGACTTAGGCATGCCCAGCTGTGTTTCATGGTAAACCGGGTACGCGACAAGGTTGTTCGGCGCATTATTGGTCATCGTGTAGAGTGCACTGATGCCCTCACTTGATACAGCTCGATTTGCGTACGTGGGGGAGGCATATGCCACAAGGCTGTTGAGGGTGCACACAACGGAAAACCAAAACATGATGTCCAATTGCTATACGAGATACAGAATATAAGTATTGAGTGTGGTGGTAAGCTCCGCGAAGATGATTTGGATAGTTTGTAGATATCTTCCAGCGCATAGCAGAGGACGTACGGCATATATAGGACACATTCGGAATACCAAGAGCTAGGGCAACGAGATGAACGGTGAGAATCTAAATGATCACGATGACTCCAATGGCTGTTTAATCCAAGACAGGAAAGCAAGGACCGTATGTCCATTCCAAATCACTCATACAGCCAGGTCTCCGTGGGCAATATGCGCGCGGGCAATGGAGAGCAAGGGGCTGACTCCATAAGTCAGCGGTAAGAAAGCCTGGAGTAAACACATTTTTGGCACTTCTGAGCCAGAATTAACGCCCCGTAAGGGTCATGCATCACCATGTTAGGGCGTTGTAAGAAGCCTGGGTTTGCTAGCCAACCCCTCTTTGTCGGTGAAGTTTCAACGTCTTCACCTGCAGCCAGGATATGAGGGTACAACTGTAACATTGCATCGTCGCATAGTCTTCGTGATAGCTTCACAGGAGGAGAATAGAGAGGGTTGTATGTATATCTCATGGGGAGGAACACACGTCTGGGTGGTTATAAAATCCAGAGGCGGCACCTTCTCATGGTCTTAGAACTATTCAACGACGAGTATTGTGACGATGGCTTCCTTCACGCACGCAGCATTTCTTCTACTTGCAGCTCACTCGTTTGCCTCTCCTCTCGTGTCAGATGTTTCTTACTCAAACAATACCCTCAGTCTGATGACCAGCCGTGGAGAGGAGTTCTATACGCTTTCAAATGGCTGCCCTATTGAGAACCCCCTCGGGACTCTGCGGTATGGTAACCAATTGAGCGGCCACATACTTCTCCAGGATATAAACCTGATCGATACATTAACCCATTTTACTCATGAGCGCATCCCAGAGAGGCAAGTATACCCCAGTCAAAGCCCTCCAAATGCAGCAGAGGGTCAACGCTGATGGGAACAGGGTCGTCCACGCAAAGGGCTCGGGGGCGTACGGAGAATTCGAAGTCACCCACGACGTTACAAACTACACCAGTCTGGCCTTTCTCAATCAAGTCGGCAAGAAGACGCCGCTTTTCTCACGCTTTTCCACGGTTGCCGGGGAGAAGGGCAGCGCTGATAACGTTCGGGACTCTAGAGGGTTTGCGTTTAAGCTGTACACTGAGGAAGGTAACCTGGACTGGCTATTTTTTGGTTCGGTATGTTCATCTTACTGCGTACTCAGAGGTCGAGTGGTTAACATGTATCAGACAGTTTTTCCTATCCGCGACGCCGCAAAGTTTCCCTCCATGATTCATGCACAGAAGCGGGATCCTGCCACCAATTTGCAGAATAGCACTCACGTAAGGCATACCTGCCCGGGTTGATATTGGTCTGCACTAACAGTGTTCTTCTCCAACAATAAGTTCTGGGAGTAGGTGCCCCGGGCATGGGCTATTTCTTCACTGCCGGTGTCTAATGTCTACACAGCTTTTTCAACCAAAATCCAGAAGGCTACAACTTCCTCATGCGCCTTTTCAGTGATCAAGGGACCCCGTGGTCTTATAGATACACTGACATTCACAGCATCAACACCTACAGATTCACCAAGCCAGATGGATCATTCCACTACGTACGGATCTCTTTGAAAACAGACCAAGGCGTTCGCAATCTCACGCAGCCGCAAATGCTCTCCCTCATCGGCAGGGACCCTGATTTCGCAACCCGCGATCTGTACAGCGCTATTGAGAAGGGCAATTACCCGTCGTGGACGGTGAGTATGCAGCTTATCGACCCGAATGAGGTGCACCCTTCTGTCGAACCGATTCTCTTCGACTCCACCAAGGAGCTCCCGCAGGATATATATCCCCTCATCCCGTTCGGAAAGATAACTTTGAACCGCAACCCAGTGGACTACTTCGCAGAGGTGGAACAGTCCACGTTCCAGGTGGCAAACCTTGTGCCTGGATGGGACGTATCTGCAGATCCGAGTACGTGACCACTGTTCTTTCCGTGCCATGACATGCTTTACTAACCATCCTGGCATACCCAAAGTCCTCCAAGTCCGCCTGTTTCCCTACGGCGACACCCAGCGCTATCGCGTCGGAATAAACGCGCCACAACTCCCAGTCAACCGTCCCTTCCACGCTTACAATCCTACCCGACGAGACGGCGCGTATGGCGGGATACAGCCCAAGGGTCTCCCAAATTACTTCCCCAGTATCGAAGCGACCAATATCGTTAAACCTAAGCAGTATCGAAGCGGCGAGCAGAAAACCGAGCCAATGCAAAATATCATCAACTACGAAAGCCAAGTTCAGGATGAGGACTTTAAGCAACCAGCGGAGTGGTGGTCGAGACTGGCTACCCTGGGCGAGGACCAACAGGCAAATCTCGTCTACAATGTCGCTTCCTCCCTCTCTGGTGCAGTGGAAGAGGTTCGCAACGATGCGTATGGTATGTAGTGCTTCCCAACTTTCGTATCACAGTCCCTTTACTCACACTGTTCCAGCTGTATTCGAAAGGATTGACGGCGGCCTTGCGGACGCTATTAAGAACAAGACCGACGAGTTTGTACACAAGCAGATGGAGGACGATGGACATTTTTAGTTGACCACCAATTGTTTTCCGTTCCAGTGCATTGAAGCAGGCAAACTGTCAGCCAGATTTGATAAAGGATTTATGGAATTTCATGGAATTCTGATTCAACCAATTAGAACGCAAGAAATAGGCCATTTTTGGATTCAACATCTAATTCAATATCTCTAAATTCGGCATCCCACCCCCCTGCGATATGCCGGCGACGTTGGCTGCGCCGTGCAGGTCGCCGAACGTCAATGTAATGCTCTAGATCCGGTTATCGACTGCCTGCGCTGACGTGACGTCGACGACACTGCCGTCGACTTCTGTGGAGGCGTTGATCTCCTTGAGTTTTTGCTCTAGAGTGCTGAAATTTTGGTTTGAGATGTCGCCGATGCAGAGACGGCGGCTGCGCCGCCTTGGGCAAGTAGTTGGCTTGTTGCAGCGCCGATTCCAGACGCGCCGCCTGTAATGGCAAATACCCTGCCTGAAACTGTTGCCATGATGGGAGATGGATTGGTGTGGAGAGGGGACGAGAAGAGCCATTGAGGTGAGCACGACAGTGAGGATGGCCAGTCGTTCCTTCAGGGGTGTATCAGCTCGTCAGAGCTGACCGCCATTCGCCGTCAAGGCATATCTGGCATTTCGTGTCGGTTCCTGTACAAGAAGTGCCTTGCTCACCCATCAGTCCTACTTTTAGAGTAACATCGAGAAATTGGTCACTGCTGGTCTCCCATGCTTGTTCGAGCGGCCGGCGTAACAGGGACAAGGCTGCATCATAGAGACTTTCCAAGCAGAAGGATTGTGCAATGAACTTCCCTCTTTGACCCCTGACTTGCCATCAGTGAAGGCGATGCATTACTACCCTGATCATTCTGATGTCGCACAACAGACATTCTGTAGCATGCAGCGACCGCGTAGCAATCCGCCGCGGATATATCTAACTGTAGTAGGTGTTTGTACCTCGTAGCATTCTCCATGGCGTGACCACATTCCATGCCAGCTCCCCTTGCATGTCGAGTGAAGCGGAACGGGCCTCGAGCCGCTCAACCTCGCCACAGCTGCAAGGCAAGGAGTACGAACGAGGCACTAGTTCGACTTCGGCGCGGTGTTCATGGCTACCTGGCATTCGGGACTGTCTAGATATGCATCATCACTTAGCGGAAGTCATGTGAATAGGAGCCAGGCATGCCAGGTGCGCAGCTGTCACATCAACTTGCTTCACAGAATATCATGTCTGCATGATCTGTCCACCTGCACCCTGCCAGGGTTGAAAATGCGTTCGCTGTATATTAGATCAACCCAAACAGCACAGGTTGGATGCAAATCATGTGGAGAAATCCAAATCCAACCCATTTACCATTCTATCTACTCGCTAGCGAAGGACAGGTGAGCCAGCCTAGTTCCCTGCTCTCACATTTTGCCCCTTCCCACATGAACAGTGCTCAATTCCTGCCCTTGCTACCCTTACATTCAACTACATGGATGCGAGAGATGTTGCAACGAATGGGAAAGCGAGTCAAGCAGCAACCAAGCAAGGCAGAATATGTAATTGCATACGAGCGTGGTCCCCGTTCACTGGGGAGTTCCAAAGCAGCCTAGAGGCAAAGGATCCTAATGATCCTGCGAGTAGTCGTACTGAAACCTGATAATGACCACCATTCTCTGGGCCCTTGCCGGAACAGCCTCCCTACTCTGACAGAATGGACAAATCGATGCAGCAAATGTGATTCTCCATACAGAATCTCGTTTTTACCTTTGGCCAGGGAGCAGAGCGATTGAAAATAGAGTACAGTCATATCTGGTCAAGGGAGCGACGCTGAATGTCCGCGGTCTCTTTTTGTGTCTCGTCAGCGCTTCATCTTTGATTGCAATGTCTCCTCTTGTGCTACGGCTATCAGCCCCAAATGGGCTCAAATATTCTCAGCCAGTTGGTCTCTTCATCAACAACGAGTTCGTCCCATCGAAGTCAGGAGCAAAGTTCGCCAGCGTCAATCCCACGTAAGCAGCACCTTATTCCGAGCGACGATATAGGTAAAGGAGAGTAAGGTCTAACTTCGCAGTTCAGGACCGAAGAAATTATCGCCTTTGTCAATGCCGCCTGTGAAGATGACGTTGACATCGCGGTTCAGGCAGCCCGAAAGGCTCTCAGTGACCCTTCATGGAAGTCCTTGTCATCGACGGACCGTGGAAATCTGATCATGAAATTAGCCGACCTACTAGATCAGCATAAGGAAACATTGGCGACCATTGAATCGTGGGATGCTGGTACAGTACAATTGCTACATTATTCTCAACTGACGTTATGCCTGACGTGTTGCTGCAAGGTAAACCCTATCAAGCTGCCTTAAATGATGATATGAATGAAGTTATAAACACTTTCCGTTACTACGCTAGCTGGGCTGATAAGATCAGCGGCCAGACAATCAATACACCCTCGCACACAGGCAAGTTGGTTTATACGATCTGCCAGCCGATGGGGGTTGTGGCACAGATTATCCCATGGAACTTCCCCCTAGCCATGGCTGCAATGAAGCTTGGACCTGCGCTTGCGTGCGGGAACACGGTAATCCTAAAACCATCTGAACAGTCTCCGCTGAGTATCCTCTATCTCGCAACGTTGATTCAAGAAGCCGGTTTCCCTCCTGGTGTCGTCAACATCCTGAATGGGCTCGGTAGAGTTGCTGGAGCATGTCTAGCTGGTCATCCTGGCGTGGATATGGTTGCTTTTACGGGATCGACGGGAACAGGTAAAGAAATAATGCGAATGGCTGCTGGCACGTTGAAGGAGATCATCCTGGAAACGGGTGGGAAGTCTCCGCTTGTGGTCTTTGAGGATGCAGATCTTGAGCAGGCCGCCAAATGGGCCTGTTTTGGATGCATGTACAACCAAGGGCAGATCTGCACGGCCACCTCCCGCCTTCTAGTCCACGAAACGGTCATACAAAAATTCCTGGTGCTCTTCAAAAAGCAAGTGGATAGTATACAGGTTGGCGACCCGTTTGATAAGAATACCTTTCGGGGGCCACTCATTAGCAAGTCCCAAATCGAACGTGTGGTCGCGTATATTGATGCGGGAAAGTCCGAGGGTGCCAATATCGTCGCTGGTGGAAAGCCAATACCGTGTAGAGGCTTTTACGTCGCTCCTACGATATTCACAGACGTCACCGAGGACATGCGCATCTGGCAGGAAGAGATCTTTGGCCCTGTTGCCGCCGTTAAGACCTTTTCGACTGAAGAAGAAGCTGTGGCTTCCGCTAATAATACGTTGTATGGGCTCGGTGCGGCCGTTTTTAGCAGGGACATTCAGCGTGCTCACCGGGTTGCGGCTAATATAGAGGCTGGTACTGTCTGGATTAATAGCAGCAACGACGCCGACATTCGAGTCCCATTTGGTGGAGTGAAACAGAGCGGCATTGGGCGCGAGCTGGGTGAGGCTGGTTTACAGGCGTATCTTCAGGTGAAAGCTGTTCATGTCAACCTTGGCTCTACTTTGTAACTCTTTGTGAGTCGAACCTTTGCTTAGGTTTATTCAGCATCCATGGTCCTTTCGCCGCCTCGCTTGTAGAGTTGTAGTTAATGTTTCAGCAACTTGCCAGATATCGGAATCATGCCGCAACGAAAGTATTGCTGAATGAGCTTATCATGCACCAACGCACTGTTGGCATTCGGAGGAGGATCGTCTATCCGCTTATTTCGAGCTCTTTTTGGAAATCCCTCCCACAGCTGCGGTCCTGATTATGCTTGATCATTCGGCCTGCTGGACAGATACCCCAAGCAAGATGTGCTATGATGGAAACGGCAAGTGTACACATTCCAAGATTTGATCTTCACTGTATTATAACTCCACATAAGACGTCCTCTCCAGCATCTATCAATTATATGTGACATAAGAACTATGTTTGGTGCCTATTTGTCTTCACCGTAACACATAAGTAAGGAGGGAAATTGATGCTAATTGAATCACCTCCGTTGTCCGTCAGTCTTAACCCCCTATGACAAGTCGCTCCAGCAATCTAATGCATACCAATACGAAAGAAAAGAATGGTACAATGCAAGGAGTGTTGGTCAGACCACGACCATATCTGCCTTTCCTGAGTACCGTCATCTGTTGTAATTTCTGCACATTAAGTGGTTCTTTCGCCCTCCGGAAGTCTCGTCTCATGCTCCAAAGTCCTAATTAAACAGCCACTGTTTCCCCCGCTGTCTGGATTGTGACTGTCCTTTCCATTCAGATCCTTGTGATAATACTACGTTGGATTATTATTTGAAGCTACGGCTACGGATCGACCATATTACAATGACCATCAGCACAACCACAAATGAACGCATTCGTCGAATCCCTGCAAGTGCTGGGCACGACTCGATTTGGCAGCTAATACAAGAAGATGGAGTGGTGATCGTGGAGGGATTTCTCTCGCCTCATCAGGTTCGAAATATCAATCAAGATGTTGATCCATACATTACAAAAATCCAACAACGGCGCGGGACATACCAAGAGGGGTATTGGCTGAATATGAAGCGTCAAGGCCATTTAGCTCTCATTAGCAAGACCTACCGAGAGGACGTGCTGAACCATAGGATCATTCACGGGATTTCGGAGAAGGCGTTTGGGAAGGAAGCAGGCGACTACTGGCTGACCACCTCTGCAGTCCTTGAGACGGGCCCCGGGTACACGGGACAACAGCTTCATCGAGAGCAGGATGGTATTCCTATCTGCACCGCTTTGGGTAGGAGTTGCCCAGAAGCAATGTTCAATTTCCTCATAGCCCTGACCGAGTTTACCGCCGACAACGGGGCCACACGTGTGATCCCTGGAAGTCACAAATGGGATGATTTCAGTGACAACGGGTCGGTCGACCAAGCTGTGCCCGTGGAAATGAGAGCTGGGGACGCGGTCCTCTTTGGCGGCAAAGTACTCCACGGTGCGGGCCCAAACCAGACACCGGATTTCCAACGCCGTGCTCTCCCTGTTGTCATGCAATCGTGTTATTTCACTCCTGTTGAGGCATCGGCCTTCCTTCCTCGACCCATCATAGAGAGCATGACACCCCTGGCCCAGAAGATGTTGGGCTGGAGGTCCGTTTACTCCCAAGGCGTCGAACTATGGTCATTCCATATGAATGAGCTTGGAAAGCAGTTGGATCTGAAATCGAATCAGCCGCTGCACGAAGATCAAATCGACAAGAACTGGCTGCCTCACTGAAGAACTTCTTGCCAGATAGGCACACTATCTCTTATTGTTGGACTCTCAGACTAGTATTGTTGAATTATTGGATCTCTTATATATGCTTGTTTGGTGGCAGTGGTTTTCTGCCCATTCTACTGTTCCTTCAACCACTCCCTGCTGTATGGTCATCTTATCTGTCTGCTAGCATGAAGTCAGCAGGGATGATCCATTATGTGGACTGTGAGAAAAGTTATTGGACTTCAACAGCCGCCGTATGTTCTCCAACTCTGCCTTTCTGAACTAAGAATCCAGCACAACCAATGGCACTTTCAAGATTCAAATTGTCGAGTGATTTGAGTGCCAGATCCCTCCAAGGCCACTTTTTAGGTAGGCAGCAATTGCTATAATCGCCCTTTTTATTATTCTCAGTAGGCCAAGTACGTACAAGACCAAGCCTCTCCGGTAGTGCCAGGGACGGCGGTTACTCTCCCTACAATGCGGAACTGGAGCAAGCCCTCATCATTGACTTTGAGACCCAGTCGCCGGGTAGAAGCAATCATTCAAGCATGAAATGCAAACCGATTATCTGTAATAACCTTTACCTACTTCAATGATTTACGTAGGCTCACGCTAGCACATGCACTTTTCATTCTACTAGCCGCGGCTACAATAGCTGGTTCATTTAGGACTCATATTACCCAAGCAACTCAAATAAATGACAATGTCACTTGCAAATATGGAGACACAAGAGCTCTTGTTCAGCAGGGCGTCAAGCCGAAGATCTGGATCGGCATGGACTACCCAAACATGAACTGCGTAAGGTTAGACCCTACAGTCGACCTCTGAGAACGACCAGTCTACCTATATCCGTGACTTAGGCTGCAACCCACTCCGGCAACCCTATCGATGTACATATATCTCGCAAACCACTGTATTGGCTCTAACTTACAGCCAAAATATAAAACAGTTATGGATCTCCCACAGACATAGACCATTCACCTGGTTGATTGCTTTCAAGCTTCATGGATGCTATGGTCTTCTAAGATATGGGCACACATTACTCTACACTCTACGTCCTAGGCACGTATGAAAGCTAGTATAATAGGAAATAGTAGGTGATATTATCTTATCCAACTGATCGGAGTCTATGGCTCTGTTGGTCGATTCATCACGACTATTGTCTCGTGGCAACTGTGACCCGCTTGCAACACAAGTCCACATCTAAAGTAAAGCACGCGTCTTTCTCGCGGATAAATGCTCCACATATTCGTCGCTGAACGGATAATCTGTATATCCCCTTCTAGAAAACGGGGTATAGAAAGTATTCGGGTCGTACTCTTGGAGTGGTATCCCGTGCTTAAGGCGAAATGGCAGATCGGGGTTGGAGATGAAAAGTCGTCCAACCACTAGCAGCACGTTATTGGACTGCATTCGTCGTATAGACGTGACATTATGCCCACCTGCCAGAAGGACGGGAGCTGACTTTCCCCAGACGCGCAGGAGCATTTCCTCTGCATCCCTGGGCAGGATTGTATCCCCCGTCGGTGGCCTCACCAGGTGTAGGTATGCCAGACCCATTTTGCGAAGCTCAGAGATCAAGTATGTGAACTGGGACGCCAGATCGTGCATCGACCCCATGCCATGGGAAGTATTCCACGGTGAAAGCTTCACGCCGACCCGATCAGATCCTATGGCGGCGCTGACTCGCTTGCAGATTGTCAAGCCAAATCTCGCACGGTTCTCAATGCTCCCACCCCAACGATCTGTACGCTGGTTGCAAGATGCCTGGAGGAACTGGTCAATGAGGAACCCATGCGCGGCATGGATCTCGACTCCATCAAACCCCGCCAGCATCGCATTCCTCGCTGCCTGAACAAAGTCTGCGATGTACTCCTCAATTTCCGCTTCGCGAAGGGCCCGCCGGATGGGGCCATTCGGATCAAGAGGGACTGCACTGCTGGAAACCAAGTTGAATCCAACAGCTGTCAAACTTCCTACTCGGGAAGCACGGCCTGTTGCGTAAAGCTGGAGCCAGATCCAGGAACCGTTGGCGTGAACACCAGCTGTAATCTCCTTCCAGCGGCTGATTTGCTTCGATGCCCATATTCCTGGAACATTGGGAATTCCCCTGGCCCGCGGCGTTATTGCGGTTGATTCGGTTATCAGCATTGTACCCGGGACTGACCCGCGCTGGGCATAGTAGTCCTTGACAAAGGGCAGTGGAACCCCGTCGTCGTCGGCACGGCACCGAGTCATAGGAGACAGGACCACTCTATGTTGTACTAGACAATTGCCCACTTTGATCTGGGTGAATAGATCTGGCGGCGCATTCATCTTCAGTTGTTCCAGAGATGGAATGCTCATGACTAAAGAGAATCCGAGATCCAAGAAGGGAAGCAAATGTACCTCGACCGGGCCAGGAGCGTATCGAGAACAGTATTTCAGATGAGCCAGGCCACATATGTTAACCAGCTACCAACGGACAGGGTAGGACAGACATACCGCTCTTTTCCAGTGGCATCCAGACTGAATGACAATAAGCTCCTCCACAGTTCCAGCGGGGCTAATGACCGGTGGACAATCCGTTTTACCGTTGCCAAAAACGCATTCTTCATATCTGGCCTGCTGTTTGGGCCGATTAGACAGTCCACACTCATTCTTGTTATTGATTTAGCCCTTGCAGACAGATTCTTTACCATCACATCGCGCAGTAGTACAATACAGGTAGCCAATGCAACAAGACAACTGGAGTCCTTCCTACAGCCTGCTTGCTTCTTTGACGTTCTGCTTGCTTATTTTGGGATCTCCTATAACCACGTCTGGTATTTTATAAACATGAAGACAGACAGCAGTGCCAGTCATATAAATTTGAGATCCTACAGGGATGAAGTAGCGTTTCGAGCGTAGTTACCCGGTTTATTCACCCAGATTATTCGGGGGCAGAAGAGCCAACAGACAGAAGGGGAAGTAAAGGCACGCATATTACTAGGAGAACAGGAGAACTCGTCAGATATGTCAGCTCCCTTGATAGATAGCACCGCCTGATTCCTCATTGTAGCGCGCCGGGGTGACCAGATTTCAGTTGGGAAGCAGTCTCAACTGGTAAAATGCCACATCGCAATCCGCGTCTCTCCACACGGCTACATCCTGCAGACCGGCGGAGCAAAAGAGCCGGTCTCGTTCGTCTCTATCGTATTTGTAACTGCACCCAAAGCGGATCTTTTCATCCCTGCGCACGACGACGGTCTCTAGAGGAGCACCCAGCCGAACGTCCTTGGATCGGGTAATCAGCGAGGCCTCATGCCTCCCTAGAGCATAGTTCCATTCGCTGTGGAAGTACCAGTCTTCCTCATTGAAAGTCTTTCCATTGCCCTTGGGGTGAAACAACGAGTTCGCATATCCTAACGAGGCGAGTGCGAAGGGCACTACTCCGTCCGCGGTGTACGCGCGTAGTACCTTGGTCGGCAATTTGCAGCTGTCGAGACTTAGAATGATAGAACTTTGCATGGGTGACGTGACCAGGGCCGACTGTGCGATGTTCCGCAGGAAGCTTGCTGCATTTTCACGTGAGAAGTTGCCAATAGTCAGTCCAAATAGAAGAATGCACCGAGGAAGATGTTGGATTTCAGGTGTGTTCTGCAGCCAATGCAGACCATCGTCGAATGTGCCGTGAAGGGCAGCAAAGCGGACGTGGTGGAAGCGGTCCTTGGGGATGGCCTGAAGGTTCGACGCCAACTCGGAGTAGCTGAGATCGAGGGCGTAGTAGGTGATGGACTTCTTCCTCTCCTCAAGTGCGTCAAGCAGCAGGATGACCTTGTCCAGACTTCTGTAGGAGGATGAGGGTCCACGCCCTTCTATTCAGTATTGACTCGCCAAACCGGAGGAAAAGGCCCTTACGCGCTGCCCATGTCTATGACGAGACTGTTCTCCGCTATGGACGCTGCCATCTTCGACGCCTCGGCCTTCAGGATACGTAATTCCTCAAGCCGGGGGTAAAAGTCGGCAGCATGGGAGTGGTGGTTCCAGTGCTGGATTCCCTCTGTGCTGTAGAAAAGGAGAGCTGGGAGGGTCTTCACCTCTTTGGTGAGCTCTTCAACAACTTGATCGGGAATCGAGCTCTCAAATCTCGATTGTCGAATATCAATAATAGGGGGAATTGAAATTGTCATGGTCGTTGATGCTTAGACCGATATAGTGTGGAGTATTACTATGAAGAAGCGCTGACGGGCAATTAAGGGCAACAGAAATATGGAGAGGGCCTTCGTTTGACTTTCTGATCCTTCCCTTTCCCTTTTTCTCTACGTGCATGATGTTTGCTAAGTATTGTCAAAACTACCTATTACTGTCCTGGTTCCTGTTGCTTGTTCCCTTGCCACTGTCCAATGTCTGGCCGACCATCCCTTACAGCCATGTGCAGCAGAACCGACCAACTCAGAGGGAACGTCCGCGGCTAGCGGTACAGCGACTGGGCAATGCTGGACAATAGATGATTCAGCCTTCGCTGTCTCTTGCACATTTGATCCTCGGCCCACCCCTCACTTCCCACCCCCAGCTGCGTGGAAAACACGTCCTCAGGGTCCCACTTCCGTTTGATTTGAAGCAGCCGCCTGTAATTCGGGCCCCAATACACCCGTGGAGCATCGGCTTCTAGTGGATCGCCTAGATTCCTGTACGACACTCTGAAGCCGGGTTGGATGTTGTACAGTTTCTGCATCTGGACGCTGTGCAGCTCTTCCAAGCTTCTGGCCTTCTCCTGCGCGGTAGGTTTGCTTACACTGCGCACGAAGTTGATCAGGTGGGCCGCTTGCCGCCAGGCAGGGTGCATTGAGGTGTCCGTATGCTTCTTGTCGGGGTTTGCCGTAACGTTTCCGCCGAGGTTGCTGGTGAAGAGGAGATCCCCCGGTCCCATCGGGAACTGTTGTAGCTGGTTAGCCAGGTGCAGTGGTCCTTGCTCGGAGTTGAAGAGACCCTCCGATACCAGGACGGAACCAGTGAGGATTCCGTAATTTGCGGGGAGAATGTCGGGTCCTGTTCGGAGCACATCGCTGACCTTTGGCAGGCACCTGGAGGCCGTGCTGAAAGGAAGGGTGGTAGATTCAAGGACCTTTAGAATAGACAGCATGTTTTCGGCCGCTCGGCGAGTGTCGTTTGTGTTCATCGAATAAAGAGTAAGACTTGCGTTGACCTGCTGCTCGGATAGCGGTTGAAGAATAAACTGGCCTGGTATACCCTTCTGGTTGAACGAGCGAAGAATTGAGAAAAGGCCCGCAACTCCTCTTGTCCAGAGCAATGAGTTATTCCGGTGCCCTGCTACTGCCACCTCCGAGACACAGACCGGGCCATTGAGGTGTACTCTCATTGTGGCACGCGTGACGATGCCAAAGGTACCCCCACCTCCTCCTCGCAATGCCCAAAAGAGGTCTGGGTTCTGGTGGTTATTGGCCACGACAACCTCTCCCTACACGGCCATGGTCCCATCAGTATAGAGAAGTCACCATCTGCCACAACTGGGGATGTGTCCACCAACCTTTGCCGTAACAACCTCAAATTCGAGGACATTATCCACAGCGAGACCATCGATGAAGCTGTGGAAACTGGACACTCCGCCTCCCTGGAGGAAACCGCCCGCCGCACCCACAGTAGGACACTCCCCGCCGACAACCACCCATCCATCACGGGCACCTCTCGCATAGAGCTCGCCCAGGATGACTCCAGCGCCCACGCTGACAGCTGGGCCGCGGTGTATATCGGAAGTGATGGCCCGGAAGTTGTCATGATACTCGATGTGCTTCATGCGATGGGTGTGTATCTGGAACGAGTCGGGGCCACTCGACCGTCCCGCGGTATCATGGCCGGTATTACGAACAACCAAGCGCAGTCGATGGCGTTGCGCAAACCTTACCGCCGCCTGAACCTGGTCAACAGCCTCAACGGCCGCTGAATACAACGGAATCCGGCCTTGACGACAAGGCGCAGCACGGGGTGAATGAGCATGGCATGTCTCGTCCTCGGTGCGACCAGCCTCCCAGATCCAGCCTTGTAAGGCACCTTTTTGCGATTATGCCGGATTAGGCCATCAATCAGCATGATGCCACGGGCCCATGGAAAGGGTCAAAGTTACACCCAAAAGCTTACCGGGCTGTGAGGCTCTCCAACCGCTGTCCCTTGCGAGATCGGGCAACTCTTGACAAGCAGAGTGATTATAGAAGGGATCATGGCAAACGTGAGCAACGGGTCGGACTTCGACCAGATCTCCTCTGAGGGTGCTATTGAGAGCTGCCCATTCTGATTCCGACGGCCAACATGGTTCCCCCGGTCGACAGCGACAGGTCAGGCTACCCGATAAGGCGAGCCAAATACAGCCGAGAATCGCACCTAGTAGAGAACCAAAAAAAAAAGCCATGGATACCGCAGACAGCACGGCCTGATGGTTAAATCGCTACCTTTGGTTCAATTTACGGTCTTTGAAATGCTAGCAACTTACTCGGGACTATAAAGGGATATCGCAGCAACGAGAGAACAAAGGCAAAGAGTAAAAAAGGACATAAGATATGAGAGACGGAATCTGAGATGAGATAGAATAAATGACATGCAAGGGAAAATCAACTAAGCATATGAGTTTCGGCCTACCGAAAATTGACTGAAACGCAGCATACATGTCCAGCGATGGTTACATCCTAACAGAGATGACATCAAAGAACCTGTTACTGCCTGTCCGGAGAGTACAAGTAAGGGTATCTATGCCGTGGAAGTCTCAACTGCTTGAGTGAGGCGATATGACCTGATGACCTTGGAATAAGCGAGGCTGGGTTGATGTGGCCGTCTGCATCCATCTTTGAATATCCCATACGTACAAGAAAGGGACCACTCACTAGAATAGGGACGCAGCTCAGCTAGCCACTGGAATGTGGCCTGTACCAAGTAGCACTCCTTACATGAAGTATGCTCTACCACCAATGCAGGAAAGAAACGTGTCGGAATATTCCCTCTGAACCAGCAGTATTATCGTGGCCTGCTATATTAGATGGTTTCCGTCCTTTACACTGTAGCACTGTAGAGAGCGCCAACTCGTATACCCTCCTCCAACATGACTATCATCAAGGCAGCCAACGCCTCTAGTGCAGAGACCTATCAAGTTCTTAGTCTCGCCTTGAGATTTGATAATGAAGATCAGAAGCTATGGTGGCACAGCACTGCTCCGATGTTTGCAAAAATGCTGGAATCTGCCAAGTACCCTACATCTTGCCAGTATCGCTACCTCATCACGTACAAGGAGTACGTGATTCCCAATCTCGGATGCTATCCCACCAACAATGCTCCCCGCTGGTTGAGCATCCTCACTCGATACGGCACCCCGTTCGAATTGAGCCTGAATTGCTCCGATTCCATAGTGAGATACACCTTCGAGCCGATCAATCAACATACGGGAACCGACAAGGACCCATTCAATACACAAGCCATCTGGGATAGCCTACACCATTTGCTTCCACTCGAGAAGAGCATTGACCTCGAGTGGTTCCGCCACTTCAAACACGATCTCACCCTCAACAGCGATGAATCTGCGTTTTTGGCTCGTAATGACCACCTGGTGGGCGACTCTATCAGAACGCAGAACAAGCTCGCCCTGGATCTGAAGGACGGCCGGTTCGTACTCAAGACGTACATCTACCCGGCCCTAAAAGCCGTTGCAACAGGCAAGACAATCCATGAGCTGGTCTTTGGCTCAGTCCGCCGCCTGGCAGCCAGGGTTCCCAGCATCTTGCCCCCACTCCACATGCTGGAGGAATACATCCGTTCACGCGGTCCAAACAGCACTGCCAGCCCGCGTTTAATGTCGTGTGATCTTACCAATCCATCCAAGTCGCGAATCAAGATCTACCTGCTCGAGCGGATGGTTTCACTGGAGGCCATGGAGGACTTGTGGACGTTGGGCGGCCGGCGCCGAGACGCTTCCACATTGGAGGGGCTCGCTCTGGTGCGTGAACTCTGGGATCTGATCCGACTTTCGCCGGGGCTGAAGTCCTATCCGGCGCCGTATCTGCCCATTGGGGCTATTCCGGACGAGCGGCTGCCGCTCATGGCCAATTTCACCCTGCACCAGGACGATCCGATCCCCGAGCCGCAGCTGTATTTCACGACCTTCGGGATGAACGACATGGCAGTGGCGGACGCCCTGACGACGTTCTTCGAACGCAGGGGTTGGAGTGAAATGGCTCGCACGTACAAAAGCAATTTGAAATCGTACTAGTAAGTCGCGCCTTTCCTGACCTTTGTGGAACGCTGGATTGATGCGACCTTCAGTCCCCATGCGGATCATGACAGCCTCAACTACCTCCAAGCCTACATCTCCTTCTCCTATAGAAAAAGCACCCCATATCTCAGTGTTTATCTCCAATCTTTTGAGACAGGAGACTGGACAGTTGGTAAGCACAAGAGTCTCATTGGCACCGCACTACAGATCTCATTCTAACAATAGCCTAGCAAACTTGTCCGAGTCAAAAGTCAAGTGCCAGGATGCGGCCTGTCAACCCACGGCCTTGCCTCCAAACCCGTCAAAGACAGGCCTGACTCCGGCCATCAGTCATGAACAGCTTGGAAATTAGTTCCGCGACGTAACCCTATGACACGCGGGCCGAAACTCTAACACTTAGATTGCACCAATCCTTCTGCATCTGTCGAACTCTAACTGTGTATCATCGTGATGTTAGGTTGTAGACGCAAGGAGGGAACCCTAACCTTAAATGCTCGTCTAGGATGCCGGTAAGGGACATGAAGCCGTCAAGTTTTCGTTATCTTTTTTACTGTGAACAGCTCAAGCTAAAGACATCGCCATAATCAAAGAATATAATTGTCTAGAGGTGCAATGAAGATCCATATTCTTTCACCCATACGCAAGTCACCTGCCAATAGTGTATGTTCAATTATCCTTCAATCAGCCATCCATAGAAGAGCTTCATAACCACAGAACCATATTTTGATACCAGATGATGGTCTATTACAGTGCTTGAGGACGGTCTCTATAGCAGGGATTTCCATACTGAGGTTCGAGGGTCTGTATCAATGGATTTCACCACTCTAGTGCTGAATGTAATTCAAGTGGATAACGAAGAATGCAGTGACGACTCTAGCTAGTTTAAGGAATGTTGCTCTCGACAGTGGATGATCTACAGTGGGACTGCCAAACAGTCTAGTCTTTGAATACCTCAGTAAAGCTGTGAAACAAGGAAAGAGAATATCATATATCGCAATACATATTATTCCCCACTATGAAGTCCCTACATATGAAGGAATAGTTATCCGATGCATCATTACTTTGCCCCTAATACGCTAAGAGCTGATCGAAAGAATTATGCCAGTGAATCATTCTTCTAAAGCAAGGGGGGCGGGCAAACTGCGTATGATTCCGAACATACAGATGCACATAGCTATTGTCTACGCCATCTACGTCCTCATTTCTGTTCAGCCTGACTTTTGAACACAGATTGCGACTCAGGGAAGCAGCTAAGAGTTACACGAGATGATAGCCATTGTGATAGCGGCGGGACAGCTAAGGAATGCTGGTCGCATGAAGTAAGGGCTGGCATACGCTCCAGAGGCAAGCATCAAGGGCAGGGCTTTGAAAAGACGGTGAGAACCCTTTCAGCCAGCCACTACTCAACAACAGCCATCGCAAGCAGGAATGCCGCACTTCTTGGTAGATACTGGCCGTAAAGTGGTGCGACTTTGGGACTGTGATACTCTGTAAGATGGTTCGCCGCAAGGAGAAGTTGAATGCTGCCGAACCGCCAGATACCCGGGACGGAGGCGTTGTGATGCAAGGGTCCGAGGCCAGTCTCACGAAGGTGTTCGCATTGGAACCCCAGCGGTGAAGGGAAGCAAATTGCTACAAATACTCAAAGTTAGATAAAAGTCGCTCACAGAGTATTTTCTCAACGTTCGTGAACAGATTTGCCTCTACAAACTGAACGTTGCTTCCTTGTCAAGATGTCGTCCAAGTGTCCGCGTACAGTGTCGGCCCAGAAGACATACACAACGGCCAATGGGTGTCCATTCATGAAGCCTGAAGGTCCCCCGGCCGACGGACGCACACTTGCGCTCAATGACCACCATTTGGTGGAGTCGTTGGCTCATTTCAATCGGGAGAAGATCCCCGAGCGAGCAGTGCACGCCAAAGGTGCCGGGGCTTATGGGGAATTTGAGGCATGTGTCTCCTACGGGAGCGTCAATGGGGATGGCCAGAAGACATGCTAATTTGACCCAGGTGACTGCTGACATTTCGGATATCTGTAACATTGACATGCTGCTGGGCGTGGGAAAGAAGACGCCGTGTGTAACTCGCTTCTCAACCACCGGGCTGGAGCGAGGCTCTGCTGAGGGCATGAGAGACTTGAAGGGAATGGCCACCAAGTTCTACACCAAGGAAGGCAACTGGGACTGGGTGTGCCTCAACTTTCCCTTCTTCTTCATCCGGGATCCGCTCAAATTCCCAAGTCTGATGCATGCTCAACGACGCGACCCGCGGACCAACCTCCTGAACCCCAATATGTACTGGGACTGGGTGACATCCAACCACGAATCACTGCACATGGTCCTATTGCAGTTCAGTGACTTTGGCACCATGTTCAACTGGCGCTCCTTGAGTGGTTATATGGGCCATGCCTACAAGTGGGTCATGCCGGATGGCTCCTTCAAATACGTGCACATCTTCCTGTCCTCGGACCGCGGGCCCAACTTCAGCCAGGGCGAACAAGCCAAAGGCAACTCCGATCTCGACCCTGACCACGCTACACGCGACCTATACGAGGCCATCGAACGAGGAGACTACCCGAGCTGGACGGCCAACGTGCAGGTCGTGGATCCGGCCGAAGCTCCCGATCTCGGCTTCAACATTCTCGACGTAACCAAGCACTGGAACCTGGGCACCTACCCCAAGGATCTCCCAACAATCCCCTCCCGTCCATTCGGCAAGCTGACGCTGAAGCGCAACCCGGACAACTACTTCGCCGAAGTTGAGCAACTCGCGTTCTCCCCTTCCAACATGGTACCCGGCGTCCTGCCCTCGGAGGATCCCATCCTGCAAGCGCGCATGTTCGCCTACCCAGATGCCCAGCGCTACCGGCTCGGCGCCAACCACCAGAAAATCCCCGTCAACCAGTGCCCAATGACCTTCAACCCGACCCTTCGCGATGGCGCGGGCACTTTCGACGGCAATTACGGCAGTCTGCCCGGCTACGTGTCCGAATCGCAGGGCGTAAAATTTGCACGGCCCCAGGAGCATGACCCCAAGTTCAATGCATGGCTGTCGCAGCTCTCGTCCAAGTCCTGGATGCAGACAAACGAGAACGACTACAAGTTTCCCCGGGACTTTTACAACGCGCTTCCCGAGTTCCGGAGCCAGGAGTTTCAGGATAAGATGGTGGGGAATATCATTGCGTCGGTGGCTCAGACACGCAGGGAGATTCGGGAAAAGGTCTACCGCACCTTTCAACTGGTTGATCCGGAGTTGTCTGCACGTGTGAAAAGAGGGGTGGAGGAAATTGAAGGCTCCTTAGATCAAGTGTCTACGGCCAGATTGTAAGAGGTAGCATTCCTAGGATCCAGCCATGAGTATGCGTAGTGTTTCCTTCAGTGGAGGTACACAAATCCGGTCTCAGTGGTTTTCGTCGAGTTTATCGGGGCCAGACCCTCTCCACAGGATGATTTAGCTATAATCAATTATGAGACGTCAATCCCACTCATTCGGATCACGGAAGCAGGAAGACTACCTTCTTCCAGATGTTATTATTGCCGTGGTATTCGTAGGTTCAAGTGCCGAGGGTATGGATGGCTAGGATGGTGAGTGCCTACGTCTATCCACCATTGGAGCAGCCCAGGAATTCGCAATGTAATGACATTGTTTTAATGACATTGTTCCAGGAAAACAATCTGCGTAGAGGGTATTGTGGGACCTCAGCACTCACAGCGAATTGATCGAGGTCGTTGTCACTGTCATTTTCCTAAACGATGACTCTCAGCTATCACATTATCTCAATCCTACGTTCGGAATGCAACGCAAGGGTGCTAAGACCATGCCATACAGAAGTCACACCAATTGCCGTGTGTAACTATCCATGAGATTGCCCCTAGCATATCTTTGAGCATGCTACCGATCATGGTGATACAGCATGTAGAGCGTAGATCGATTCCGCTCGCTTACAGCATGCCCTCCGTTTTTCAAGTCCGTGTAGCAAGAGCGCATTATGAGTAGCGTGGGCTCCAAGGGACCCATGTTTCGAGCCGCGACAGTTCACCGCTACTTCGAAGAGTTCGAGGACTTGTTTTCCACCTAACTGACCGGCAAGGGGCTATAACTCCTTCTCTCTCAAGCAGGAATTCCGCATGCTCAATCTTTCGGCCTCTCTCTGCATGCGACACGAGTTCTGAGAATCCAAAACTGAAATGGCGCTGGGGACGTCGCTTGACCTCGTGACAGTTGAGTTGCATAAACCATTCACCTGTCCGCCGGTTCGGCTTCAGTGGGTACCTGAACGAGGTGTCTGAGCCGTCCTTGTCTAATAAACGATCTCCTACATACCGATTGGTCCAAGGCCTCGAATTGCTGAGATCCCAATGCGAGTTAGAGTCCCAGCTTGGCCACCCTGCTTGGAATATGTACATTGTGACCCCTCTAGCAACCTATCCCTCGTTTTTCCTAAAGAGCACTAGATGTGATGTCGGCATGCGTCGCAAAGGATATGCTGAATTTGCGGTCCGTCGGCACTCGACTTAACGCTACACATGTATGCTTCCGTGCCGCTGCAAACGGAGGGACCAGGTCACTGTGGAGTAGAGACGACGAGGGAAGACTAGAATTCGACCCTTCTCCCCGCACGATTTTATAGCCAGGCTTATCTCACCTTTTCATCGCGCGCTGTCTATTCTGCATCGATATAAGTAGCGGTCAAAAAGCGGCCATATATCTTCTTTCGCCCTGCGCAGTGAAATTCGCGGCCATTGAATCATATTCTATTCCAGGAGTCCTTGGTCTCAGGTTACAGCATAGCCAGTCCATACAATGACCATCCTTGTGCTCGGTGGGCGCGGCAAGACGGCCAGCCGTCTGTCTTCGCTCCTGTACAATGCCGGTATCCCCTTTCTTGTCGGTTCCAGTTCAACCTCCCACGTCAGTCCGTATAAACTTACGCACTTTGACTGGCTCGATGAACGTACTTGGTCCAATGGCTTCAAGAGCGCATCCTCAGACAAGATGGACCCAGTCTCCGCCATCTACTTGGTCGGAGCTCATGCCCCGGAATTCATCACCCCTACCCTCCGGTTCATCGATTTTGCGCGTGACCAGGGTGTCAGACTCTTCGTTCTCCTCAGTGCCAGTAATGTGGATAAAGGAACCCACTCTATGGGCCTGGCTCACGCACATCTCGATTCTCACATAGATGTGGAGTATGTGGTGTTGAGGCCGACCTGGTTCATGGGTAAGTTCTGCCGAAGGGAGGGGTTTAACGTAGAGAATCATGCTAAGGCCGGTCTAGAGAACCTGTTGGAGGATCCACATCTCAGCTGGATCAAGAAGGAGGATAAGCTCTACTCTGCTACCGGAGACGGCAAGATCCCCTTCATCTCCGCCGATGACATTGCGCGGGTCGCATTCTCCGCTTTGGCGAACTGGGGTTCACAGAGGGCCCAGGAATATTTGCTTACCGGGCCCGAGCTGCTCTCATATGGCCAGGTAAACTGAAATGACCCTCCAAGAGCTGTGGAAGCTTTCTTGTTTCTCATGACCTGATATAGGTCGCGGATATCCTCACAACCCTCCTGGGCCGAAAGATTACCCACGTTAGTCTGCCGGAGCCGGAGTTCGTCCAGTTCCTTGCCGATGGCGCTGGAATGCCGTCTGACTATGCGGCCATGCTTGGCTCGATGGAGACGGACGTTAAGAACGGTTCGGAGGAACGGACTAGCGACGATGTGAAGAATGTGACAGGAAGTCCGCCCCGGAGTTTCTTAGACTTTGCCGAGATGGAGAAGATGCGCTGGATGTAGTGTCTAATGAGATGAGGATGTGCCTTAGGCGAAAGTGCGTGGAAAACCGGCTTTCTTCACTGCTATAGAGAACCAAGCCCAGGAATTGAGAAAAAGAGTGTTTAGACTCTCACGGAGCCATAGCTTTCTCTTTGAGACTCATAGGAAACTCGCCATCCGCATATCCCATGACCCGATCCCGATAGTATGCTGAGATCCTGATCAGAATCCACGTCGGAAAACTGTAAACAGTCAGCATTAGTTGCGTCTGTGTGAAATTGGGTCATCCTTATCAACAGCGGTCTAAAAGGAATGAAAGCTTGCTGCACAATTGCACTCTTCCTCCTCTACTGCAGTCTAAGCAAGGGCTCTAGATACGGATTCGTAGTTCGTAGGTTGTCTCTTTTAATAGCCCTATCAAATATGAACAACCTGACAGCCTCACTTTGTCAAACAATTCTATGGTGGTAAGACAACAGCATGTCAGTTTTGTGAAATTTATCCCTTGGACACTGATCCCTTGCATGAGAAATCAAGCCTTTGGACGCCCTTAGCCATGTACATTCGCAAGCAAGACTGCCAGAAGGAGGGCCTATCTGGAGCAATCCCATCTGCAGCACCATATAGCGCTTAAGAAGATACCATCACCCGAACAGGGGAATTTAAATCAGACATCCAAATTGACTCGGAAACCACATGCTGAGGCCGTTTCTCCCTGCAATGGCATCAGTCACATCCAGGATATTCGCCATCACTGGCGGCGCATCCGGTATTGGTGCCGCAACCTGCCGCCTACTTGCTGAACGAGGCGCCGCGGTTCTTTGCGTCAGCGATATATCGTCCAAGAACTTTGACGACCTCAAGCGTTCAATCAAGAATACCAATCCGTTGACCGAAGTACACTGCACCACACTTGACGTGACGTCCTCCGCGGAAGTTAAGCGTTGGATCCTGGATATCATCTCTACATTCGGTGACCTGCACGGAGCCGCCAATGTCGCCGGTATAGCTCAGGGTGCTGGCTTGCGAAGTGCTCCTACAATCGCAGAGGAGACCGACGAGGAATGGAAGAAGATCCTGAATACCAACTTGAATGGTATATTCTACTGCACGCGCGAAGAGGTGCGTGCCATGAAGAATCTTCCTGCTGGCGATAGAAGTATTGTCAATGTGGGCAGTATTGCGGGCTTTTCTCACGTGCCGGATGTGTATGCGTATGGAACGTCGAAGGGAGCCTGTGCTTATTTCACACATTGCGTGGCTGCGGACGCGATTTCCGTTGGGATTAGGGTCAATAATGTCTCTCCAGGTAGCTGGCTTCTGTTCTTTTTTTTCTTTCCATTCGAGGCTGCTAATCACAAACGCATCTTCCAGGAGTCACAAACACTCCCTTACTCCCGCAGTTTGCTCCAAGTGCAAAGTCATTTGCGGAGATAGAAGAGTCCTACAAGAAGGAGGGGCTTCCCTTGATTGAACCTGAGGATGTGGCTAGAACTATTGCTTGGTTACTGAGTGAGGACTCGCGGCCAGTATATGGGGCCAATATCAACGTCGGTGCCTGCATGCCCTAGATGAAGCGAGGACCTCTCGACCCAAGAGGGTATCATGACATAAGGGCCCGCGGTCAACTCTGACGCAAATTTAGGAAATCCAGCTTGCAGGATGGGAGTAAAAACGCGACTTGCAGATGACCACAGCGAAACTAGATGGGCTCAGAGCCTCAGACAGGACTTCAACAGTATGGTACAACATCACGGCTCTAATCCAAGTAGTTGAGTACTCCGCTGTCTCAAAATATAATGCAAATGTGCGGTCAAAGGTGTATAATTGCTTTAGCTTCCTGGCTCGCCTGGTCAGATCTAAGTTAAACTACTTCTACCTGCTTAGATATCCTGTGAACAAGGGCATTAATTGATGACCATGGACCTCTTACCCAAGGTCTCAGGCCACTTAATCCCTGATAATATGGAAGCCTGCATTGTTTTCCTTGACAATCTCGTGTTTCATCTTGGTAATACTTGCAAAAGTCAGGTTCCCTATCGCTGTTGAACATAAGTGCAGACTGGAAACACGCCCCAACCCTCTCCAGTTCTCCCAATTGAGAGATGAGATTATTGATTGATAATCCTGCATCAACTGGGCAGGCCCCACTGTTGTCGAACTTGATTCAAAGCCTAGGGCGGCCGGAAAGACGCCGTAGGTACTCGGGACTGTATGGGTAATCCAAATAACCTTTCTTGGAAAGCGATGTATAGAATGACGAGCGGTCATACTTTTGCAGATCAATGCCAGCCTTGAGACGAAAAGGGAGATCTGGATTGGAGATCCAGTATCTGCCAAAGGAGATGGCAACGTTGTCATAGTCAGCGTAAACCTTCTCTGCCACCTTGGGACCTGATCTCGCGTCGTATCCACCAGCTAATATAACCGGTCGAGACTTCCCCCACACGTTCACAAACATTTGATGATGAGGGTCCGGGTGAGTGGACATTTGGTCCAGCCACCGGGAGTTCGCAAGATGTAGGTATGCAATATCCAGCTGTCGAAGCTGTGTTATGAGATATTTGAACTGCGGCACTAAATCACTCATAGTCCCCATGCCGGCGTACTGGCTCCAGGGTGAGAGCTTGACGCCAACTCGCTCTGGGCCAACCGCACTGATGACAGCCTTGGTGACTTCCAGCGCAAAGCGCGCGCGACTTGGGATGTCTCCACCCCACTTATCTGTGCGGTGATTACACGAGGCCTGCGTGAATTGATCGATGAGATACCCATTGGCGCCATGTATCTCCACTCCATCAAACCCAGCTTTAACTGCATTTCGAGCGGCCTGCGCATAATCAGAGATGTATCGCAGAATCTCTGCTTCGTCTAAAGCACGCGGAGGACGGCGCCCTGACTCTGCGGGAACAGCGCTACTGGAAACCTGCGCAAACCCCCTAGAAGCGAGTAGTTCGTGGTTTGCAGATCGGCCAGTCGCATATATCTGGCAGAATATGTAACAGCCTCTTGAATGGACCTGTGATACAATCTGTCGCCAGGCTTCGCATTGCGCGACACTCCAAATCCCAGGAATATGTGCTTCACCAACAGAGTTTGGTGAGATATTGGTTGCTTCTGAAATCAAGAGAGTTCCAGGACTGGAAGCCCGCTGGGAATAATATTCCTTCACGAAAGGCAGTGGCACGGCTGCTTCGTCTGCCCGGTATCGAGTTGTCGGAGACATGACAATCCTATGCTGTAGCTCACATCTGCCTAAAATCAGAGGCCTGAAAAGCTTTGAAGAGGATCCCGTTATAGCTGCCATGCCAGGCAATACGCTTTTTTTCAGTGAAAAATGAGGTCTGAAGATTTATGGGATAAGTCTTTGTCTGTGTGAACTATTTATGGAGACGACCAACCCGAACAGATTGCCTATTAATTGTCCCTGCTCACCGACAATGATTGGCGCATCCGCGTGTACACTAAGTTATCAAGCTGCCACAGTTAGCTGAGTCTGTGCATAATTTGATTGTAGCACTATTACCCACACTCGCATTGTTGTTATTAGTGCTGCTCCCTGCCGGTGAACTTGTCCTGGTACCGAGACTGAGACCTCAGGCCCTAATATTGAAAGCATCTGCCACATCATCTTGCGTACTTGGCTGACCATATTGCGGTTATTCCGAGCATTGCAAGGGAGGAGCATATGGTTCTACCGCCGCAGAAAAGGGGTGGCTCCAATTCGTACTCTAGCCTTGTGAATCTGTACGTATACCTTGAGCACTTGAGCAGTTTTGGGTCAAACCGCGCATTAGGCTCCTAGAATACTGCCTGGAAGCGTACTGCAAGGTTGTCTGCAAGAGGGTCTGCAAGGGTGTGTCCATGAATAGCTGTTACGAGACTTACATACGAGCAAAGGTCTCTGGAGTGTCTAATTGCAATGGATCTGTATGTTTGCCTACTCTGGCAGTGGGTACTTATCATAACCTTACCAAGCACTTTACGCCCTCGGAATTTAGGTCATCCTACTGTCACGTTGCATTTTTTACTTGACCGTCGACCAAAAATTCGTCTCGTGAGAGCCGCTACCAGCTGACATAGCGGGCTCGGCCATTCCCAGTGCATCTCCAGTACCTAGGACTACAGGGTTTTATGTAAAGACATGATTTTTGAGCCGCTCTGATAACGAGGCTCTGTAATCATAGATAGTTACATATGATATGGATACTTTCACTGCCGGAAGCAATGCCAGGCATCCTGAGAGCGAACAGTAAAACGCCGGAAGTATGCTCTTAGTGAGTTCCATCTGGACAATGGCAGCATGTAGAAATACTTGGATAGTAACAGATGACTATGGTTGTGTAAGCTCTAAGCAGTCACTCTATGAAATCGTAAAGTCATAAGAAAAGCTTTGGCAGTAAGGTGTGAAAAGAATCATACGTTCAGACCATGAGAGAGCAATATTGTAAACCAGGAGAAGGACCAAATCCCCAGGATATATTGTACAATCAACAGCAAGAATTATGTTCCGTATTTGAGTGGAGCGTAGATTGTGGAAACAGGGTTCTTATTCTCGTACGTTTTCGTCGTTTCGGTAGCAAGCGTGTCATATAGAAATCCGAAAGAAGCTGAGTAAAACAGCAGTCCGAGGTGCTCGGTAAGGATTCCCTTCTCCTCAAGTACGGGTCAAGTCTTCCTAAATAATGCCCTATATTTGCATAGATTGCTAATCCGCCGGGTTGCCAACAGCCCAGGTTGGGGACCGGGATTCGGCTCAAAAACGACTCTGGGACACCCCGCCCCCCGGCTTTAGGCTCAGAGCCTAGGTTGAGCTGCATTAAAAAATGGCCTTGTGTACTAGTCTCTATACACCCATGTCATGAAGCTCAGGATGCTCCCTTCCGGGCGGTAACAGCACTCAAATATTAGATAGGGGACAACAGATCGGACAAAGTCTTGAATCTCCTTCAGAGTGCGTTCGTTTCCTGCTAGCAGGCTATACAACGAGACACATGGCACGAAGGGACTTCTCAATATAAAGCGGCTCCTCCCGTGGCTCAGATAGGACCGGATCCATAATCGCCAGCCGAGCCTTGGGCCGCAGGCCAGGAAGTGCCGCGGTGAGGATCTGTTTGGCTTAGGCGTCATGCCAGTCATGCATGGTTAGTCGGTATGAACAAATCTGCATGGAGTGGCTGAGGCTGGAAGGAATTGTGCACCATAAAGGAGACATTATCCGTCGGGCGATTTTTTCGCGCAGCTCCTTCGGTATCCTGGACCGTGCATTTGATATGATGGGTGTGCCTGATCCTGCTGCCAATATATTGTAGGACTGTCAGATAGAGCTCTGAACCTTAAATGAGGGAGAATGAGAGTGTATTAGACCTACATCTACCACAGTTGTCACTTGCGCCCAGTTGAAAGCCTTTATAACTTGCTGTAGTGAGTAGATGGGTGAGGCACACTGGGATTCCATTAACCCATGGAAGGCGTGCTCAAGTTCTGGATGTTTTGCCTGTAATTCCCACAGGTAAGGGTACCAGTCGCCTTCATGAAACTGGATACTCGTCAAAACTTTGTTCATAATCTGACCGCTCCGATCTAGCTGCAGCCCTCCATAAATCTTGGTGGAAGACTGGAAGCCGATTTCTAGTCCCCATCCCACACCTTCGGCGGCAGCAGAGTCTCTCACGAGGATTGAGGATATTGAGCTGTCCGCAACATTGCCCTTGTGCTCTCGGAAGAATCCCGACACTCGTTGCTGGAGCTGGCATCTTCCCCACCGTCAGAGGCTTGTAAAGGGGTTGGAGACGGGTGTTTGGGGATAAGGGTCATAGTGAGTCCCAGCAGTGCCTAACTCAATGCCCCCGCTGGAACTTGAAGTGAGTTACAACTCATTAATATTGCTTTATCCCGGCTCTGTGGATGGGATTCTTTTCAGTTGCCCCTTACTTGATGCACGGTGCGCATTTTGAGGCAACGAGACTGATTCAGCTCAGGAGGGGTTGGTGTCGAATCAAGGGGTGGCCATATTAGAGTACAAAAGCGCACCTACATCCCTTTCCTCAAAACATTGTGCTATTTTGCCGTCCATCTCAAAGACCCTTCTCGTTCAGGGCCTCTGCCCAGTCCGAGAGCTGTCGGCCAGTCACAAGATTTACCCATCAAACAGCAAAACGAACAAGATGAAAGCGCCAAGTCTCCAGCGACTCCCGGTCTCTGCGGGACCTGACGCCATTCTCGATGTGTACAAAGAATATGGATGTGTAGTTATCGAGGGGCTTCTGAGTCCGTCCGAGGTTGCCTCAATGAATCAAGAGCTTGATCCTGGGCTGGCCCAACTTTCTCCTGGTAAGGCCGGATCGCCGTTGGAAGAGTTTCTGGGCAAGAACACAAAACGATTACCACTGGTTCCAAATAGCCGTACTTTCCGCGAGGTGATGCTAGAGAATGATCTGATGCACGCCCTGAGTGAGGCGATTTTGTGTGACAGTCCTGGCGATGGGTATCATATCAACTGTGCGCAGGTGATCGAGATCGGACCCGGTAACGCGGCACAACCACTGCACCGAGATCAAAGTGTATGGCCATTTTGGGACCTGATTCCGTCTCCCGGGCCAGAATCTTGCATCAACTTTTTTTGTGCCTTGACCCCGTTTACGGAGGCCAACGGCGCCACGAGAGTGGCCCCGAAAACGCATCTCGACGTCGACCTAAACAATCTGAACCCTCCCCAACTTCTGCCGGTTGAGATCAAGCCTGGAGATGGCTTTCTCTTTTCCGGCAGACTCGTTCATGGTGGTGGAGAGAACAAGACCAACGAGTTTCGTCGCGGTGTGACAGTCCACATTGCCCGCAAGGGTCTAATGACGGAGGAAGCACATCCACTATCGATCCCTCGCGAGATTGCAGAGACCATGTCTTACAGGAGCCAGGCGATGTTCGGCTTTCGGAGCAACTGGCCGATCAAGGATGGACCCGTTGGGACCTACTGGGCCAGTAACTTTGACGAGATTGGCGGCCATTTGGGACTGAAGTCTTGCGAGCGCAGATAATCTCCTTTACTGACAATTTGGGATGGAATACTTTCTTTTTTTGGCAATAAAAATATGATGCTTTTCTCAGACTGTTGCGTATCTGCCCCTTGCGCTTTGCCTTGAGATTATATTACCGGTCTTTTGAAGAGAATGCTCTCTATAAACCCATCAACCAGCGAATGAGATCATCTCCGACAAGTGCTTCGAGGTCCTTGGCAGGTAGGGTGATATGGATGTCCCAATTTGGATCCTTTTGATCCTTTGGATCAGGAGGGGGTCGTTTGGGGAGAGCAATGACAGCACCATCAACCAAGCCGAATACAAGATCGAAATAGTGGACACTTCCAAAACTGTTACCGAAATCCAGACCATAGATATCAACATGTCGCCAACTAGTAAAAGCAAGGTCTGTGAATATCATGCCGGTTTGACTCCAATCCTTCTGATTGGCCATGTATGTTATCAAGCTCCGGAAATGTTCTCTGTCCATGCTTCGTATCTTGTTCCTCAACTGGCATGCCAAACCGGTTATGAAGCCGAGTTGGCTGGTCGGAATCGGGCCATCGTGGGTTGACTGCTCTGGCTCGTTATCCGGAGCTGGAGTGTTTAGTTGAAGATTGAATGCCATGTTTCCCAGAAACCCTCTTGCGATCGGTAACTGGATCCGATCGCGCATGTTGACTGCCATACATAAGTCCAGCCGGTCGTAAGTCCTCGCTTTCTTGCTGTTACATCTGGCCCTTTGCATTGCGTCCGCAAGAGCCGCAGTCAAGACATCATTGCTCGACAAGAACGGTGGAGGATCAGTGACAGAATTAACCGTACTGCCTGGCTGCTTCAGAAGTTGGGCGCATTGGCGCTTGAGATGCAAAATTCGCTCACTGTTGAACTCAAAGCGACATGTTCGGAGCGACGCTGCGTCGGGGGGCACAGGGGGTATTGCCTTCGCGTGACCAACTCCTCCCCTGTGATCTTGGACAGGATACCTGTTCCCTGGTACCCCAAATATAGCGCTCCGAACATCATTTTCCTTTTCAAAGGTGAGCGGCAGCGGGGTGGTCGATGGGTCTCGACAGCATCTTGCAAGTAACTCAAGAATCTTTCCCGCGCCCGTTCCGTCGAAAACAACGTGGTTGAACGTCATCGCCAGCACGAGTCCATCAGTAAACAAATTTGTCTGGAACCGGATCACAGGTTGCCTCTGAGTCAAGGGAACAAGTGGTGGGAGCGGACAAAGATGCCTCTTGGAATCAGACGCCTCCTGCACGCCTCCCGAACAGGTTTCTATATGAAATGGGTGATTCTTGTGTATCAGGATTGTATCATCTTCTTTCATACATGATATTTGGACACTTTGAACGTTGTACTTCCCGCCGAGCTCTGGGTTGACGACGACGTCCCCGAGTAGAATGGGAAGCACTTTTGTCAAACTGGTGACCCCATCTTTCAACAGGGAGAGACAGTGCGCGGGACTCTCGGTCCGAAAGTACAACAGATAGGAGACATATGCCTGGGGCACTATGTGGTCGAGTGGGCTAAGGATCACCAAATCATCAAAAGGGGTAGACATGCTGGAGCAGGTAGTTCTGATTACTACCGATAGAAGTGAACAATGTTGAAGTCCTTGTTTCATCGCGCACTAATCGTTATATCAGGGGTTAAGTACTACCTGCCTGCCCTTCTCGCGCTCCCAATCTCGGACTAGTATTTGGCATCTCGCAGTATCCCAGGATTCAAGTCGCTCAGCTAGCCACTGATGCTTATGGTCGCCGTAAGGAGGAAGTAGTCCGGACGGATTGGCCGAGGACCGCCTCCTTGCATAAGTAACAGCGCATGGACGCGAGGCATGCCAGTTGGGCTTGGGCAGTCAGACCTCACATGGACGCGAGACTCGAGAGGGAGGACGCATATTTCTTACCAAACGTCGACAACAAGAGACTTTCTTTTGTTAATTCCGCCAGTGTAGATCTTCCCCGAGACGAAGATATCGTGGCCATGTGGCAGTCTCAATCCTGCCTAGAAATTACCCTATATTAGAGAGACTCAGCAAAGGCAAATCCATCTGCTCAAGGCTATTATTGTTGATTTGACTGCTTCTCTGTATACGTCTTGACACAACTGAACAGGCTCACTGGCGCCTGCAGCACCTTCAACTGCATGATAGTTCCCAGGCAACCACAGTGAATCACTAAGGAAAATGTAGGAGACTGTTATCTAGCAGTATGACTGCTAGCACTGTACTTTATAATTCACTAAGAATGTGAGAACTGCGCTCTGTATTGCAAAATTTGGATTAGCAGTATGTCTTAGGGTACCTGCTACCTAAATAAACCTTAACATTGCAGTTAATTCTCTGCAATGTGGTATTACAACTATTCCTTAGCCAAAAACACTTAAGAGACACACTATTACCTAGACAATGACAGTGCCAACTAAGTACAAGTTAGTGCAACTTTACAAGCTCTTTAGAATATTATTTGACTGATAGTAAGCTACTTGATTGCTTCCTGAGGTTCATGACGAGGGACTTTCAGACCATGTGAGATGCATAATACAACCAGAACAATAAATAGTCTTGCAATGATCAAAACAAGCCCCCTATAACAAAGCAGAGCTGAAGCCATTCAGGAGTACGTCCGCGTGCTCCAGGCTGAATTGTAGTGATTCTCTACGGCATCCCCAGCAGCTGATGCCTGGCTCTGGAATGGCAAACCTCGCTCTATCTAATCAAGCAGCAACCTGGGCCTCTGAGCAAGCCTAGTGTTAGTATTGTCCTTCTCCAAGAGCTACTCGTGCAGTTCAATTATGTCCAAGAATACTTCAAATTCTGTAGTTAACATTAGCTCAGTCATTGAACTAACCACTCCAATGCATTGTCCTACCAGAAGTGCCTACAGTGGCAAACCTGATGGTATTGGTGTCACCAGGTCTGCGAGTAAGTAGATCAGAACAGTGTGATGATACCAAGAGGGCGTCGCCGCGGGAAAGGAGATCCCTTTTCAGCTATCCCTTGGTACAGACAGCTACGAGTCGATAAAGGAGAAACGTGAGGAGATTTTAAGACTTCTGCATGAGTGGAAGGATAGTTTTAATAGCATGAATTATGCTGGCTGCGAGTTCAGGATGGATGGGGATGTCTGGGAGACCTCTCTTATAAGTCAGATACTATTGATCAAGTTGGTTACAGCGAGCGTGTCAGACTGCTATTGTACTTGCAGCTCTCAACCAACCGTCCAGAGTTGGAAAATATTCCCTCAATCATAATCCGCTTCTTCGTCTTTTAGAATTTTCGCAAAGTCATTGCCATATTGCTGTTTAATATTATTAATCATTGCTTCAGAGGCCCTGTGATCAGATTAGATCATGTCGCTTATCAACATTTGACTTACTCAAAGTAGAATGTCGGAGGAAAGGTCTTACTAAAAAAGAAGTGCTGGACTCCAGAAGCTTGAATCTCTCTAGAAGTAAGTTAGTTCTAATACCACCCAAAGGCCTTACCTCAGATGCTTACTGGTGTATTTGGATGGCATCTGCATCCTTCTTGATTTGCACCTGAAGAATTCTCTACTACAATCAATCATATGCGCGTCTTGAGATACCGGACATATCTTGCCATAGCTTAGCATCAACTAACCTGAGGCATACTTGCAATGATTATAGTATGAGTTTAGTGGTTGTAGTTAGGTTTCCTTTAAGCTGGCTGTGCCTGGTATTGATTATTTAGACATAGATGAGAAGGGTGTCCTTATACTCAACAAATTACCCTACTAAAGGCAAAACTATTATACGACATAATTACATCTTTGCAAGCTCATGAGGACAGACGGCCCTACATTGATCCAGATAGCCTCAGATCACCTTCTTCTCTCTCTTCTCTCTTGGATAGTCATAATATCATGAGCTTCATTTCCAACCGTTTCACAGTTTCACTATGAATGAATCCTGTACATCACCAAGATGAGTATGACACATCCCCTCCGCATGCGGACCCGGAAGGCTGGATTCAAATCGGCTCATAACGTAAGATCGAGATCTCAAAGACTCTTTGAAGACCTGTGTCAGCTAAATCTTAATATAGTGAAATCTACAATCTGGTAAACCTTCCAGTCGGAGCCATTAATGAAACCCATTCGCACATCTAGACTCGGTCTTGGGGTTTCTTGTAGTCAACACCCTCGTCAAAGTATTTGTTTATTCTATTTAGGGGACATATTGCATGAATCTATCTAGTAACCTACTATAGGTCATTATTTTATGATTGCAAGTGACTAGTTTGCAGTTTATATATCTCTTTTTACAGTGCCTACATCGGAGAAACCACGGTGCATTATGGACCTCAACGCTGGCAGAGAGTACATATTCAGCTAGAGAATAGTGATCATAGTCAGCAAGTAGCTGGGGTGTGAAATCCACTTACTTGGCTCACACTAATAAGTTAATCTTTCTGCTTATGTAGCAAGCATACTGCAGGATAAAGGAGCACGGGCGACGCCCAATATGACAAACGAGCAATTCGGTTAAGATAGAAGAGACAAATTCTAACAACATTTATGTTGGGATCCACAATAAGATATCATGATTGCAATAGACGAGGTAGCTAATGTGATCAGCCCAGGTGGTGATAGGCAGATCAAGTAATCAAAAGTACATGCAGTAAGATAAGACTGGAGACCACGTAGCAACATACCCGTTGTAAGGCAGGTACTTTTTCCACCGTCGGACATCCCCTGATCGGATCTACAATACTGCCATGTCAAAAACCCTCTATGATATTGTGTCTGAATTAGATAAGCATGTATCCCCAGCTCTGCACCCTTTTCAATATATAGCTACTAACACATTATAGCTTCCCATACCACGAGGAGGAACCAGCCCGCTACACCGAAACCCTTAAATCATTCCATGCATTCAAAGTACAAGACATCGATGCAACTATCGGATACATCCCAAACACCCTTATACAGAGCATCTCATGGCCTAAAGAGCATTGGATGATCGACTCCTCAGGGGCAATCCTCCTAATGACACCCCCGGACAATGCAGCATCCACACGCACTCGAATCATTCAAGACGCAATCAACAGGATGATCGAAGCCGGATATACGAATATTCTAAAAGGCTGGCGCAACGAGAGATTCCCAGTCTACGGGCCGAGCGGCGATGTAATCCTGGAGATCGAACGGTCCGCGAGCGCACTATTCGGTATTGTAACGAGCGGCGTGCAGATGCTCTGCTATGTCAAGGATGCAAAAGAAGGCCTCCGCCTCTGGATCGCCAAGCGCTCGATGCAGAAGCAGACCTATCCGGGGATGCTGGATTGCACGGCTGCCGGAGCGCTGAGTGTGGGTGAGTCGCCGCGGAGTGCCATGATCCTGGAGGCGACAGAGGAGGCGTCTATCGGGCGGGAGATTATCGAGAGTGGCATGCGATTTGTCGGGAGTATCTCGTATTTCCACATGAAAGGCTCGTCTATTGGATTGGGGAGCGAGGGGGCCTCGACGGCCGTTCTGTTACCCGAGGTCGAATATCTATTTGAGCTTCAGCTGGATGAAGCCATTGTTCCCCGGCCGAAAGATTCAGAGGTGGAAGATTTTCGACTTTGGAATGTGGACCAGGTGATTGACGCTTTGGGCTGTGGACTGTTTAAACCGAATAGTGCTGTTGTGGTCATTGACTTTTTCATTCGCCATGGCGTCATAACGCCGGAGACAGAGCCAGCGTATTACGATATTATAAGAAGACTGCATCGACAGCTGCCATTTCCTACAGCACAATGGTGTACATAGTCATATCCGTACTCTGTGTGCTTATTCCCTATATACCACCTCTCCGTTTATGATCAGGAAGCGAATTTTCAGAACGATTCAGTATACCAAGAGAAACAGTACACATGATCGTGGATCTCAATTCAGTATAGGTGGAGGACTTGTGAAAATTGGAAAGAGTTCCCAAATCCCACTTTATTCACAGTTCAAGCGGTTATGGTCCACCATCAAGCAGTTGTCCTGCAAGAGCACCAGCTCTAGTTCACGCTGGCAGTCCACTGCGACACTCTCAAGGTGGCAGGACCGCCAGTAAATGGCTCAGTTCCGAATTGCATATCTGCATCAGTTAGTAGCAATCGAGGAGGTAGGTGACAGCACTTACTGATCAGGTACTGGTTCGAGGCAGGGAATCCATGGTTGCTGGTCAGATAGTCCCAAAAGTCCATGACATCCCCACTGAAAGAGGTAATCGGGTTGGCAGCGACAAAGCTGTACGTCTGCTGGGAACTGCCGCCGTACCACAGCTCCCAGGTATAGCCGCCAATACTGGCGGTGTCGATCTGCGAGCCGATTGGTTGGACCCCACCGTAGCGAGCGAGCCTATACCAGTCAGTTAGGTCCAGTTAGTCACCTGAACTGAGCCCATACCAAATCATCAGCTCATAATCCCCGCTGTAGGTGACATGGTTGATATCCGCAGCTGTGAACAGATCGTAGGCTACGTCTGCGCGAATGTTGGTATTATCGTAGCTCCACTTCGCCGTGGTTGGGATACTGCCGATCTGGCTGACAAGCTTTTTGGTCAGGGCGACCTGCGAGTTGGCGTAGCTTTTGACCTGGTTGTCATCGCCGGACCAGGTCCAGGTCGTGTGCCAGGCTACGCCGGAGCTGGAGATGCTATCGACGTAGGTGCATTGGGAGCCGGAGCCATAGCTCTCGCCCCAGAGGTTGTTGTTGACGGTATACTGGCCGTTGCTGTATGAACCATACTGGTCACAGATGGTTTGAGCGAGGGCAGAGGAAAAGAGGGCTCCAAGGATTGCGAAGGTCCTCATGTTGTCTTTGCAGCGAATACTGTCTTGGATAGGAAGATGATTGACTCAGAGCAAAGTTGAGAGCATCTCTTTATAGAGCTGCTGCTCTGTATGTGAAGACCTCTCGCCGTAGAGTAGCCATTTGTCGTCGTGTCGTTGTTTCATGTTGACAACAGCCTAATCACGACCGCCGTCAATTGAACCATTCGGCAGCAGGATATAGGCAATATAGGTCGAAGACCTTCCGTATATAGAAATCATCGCCGTGACAGTCTCCCATTCAAGCAATCTGCCGTGCAAATGCCGTACCTGCAGCGGCAATTGCATCCTGAAGATATGAAGGTATCTAGGGCCGAGAAGCCGACGTGTATTGCACTGAAGATCTCAACTTGTGCCAATGGCTGATTTGCTAGTAATTCTGCCTGTTGAATAGCTTCTTAGATAGCCGAGGCGGACGGAGTGACGGAGTTAAAGGAGTGCCCTAACACGCAAATGGTAAGCCTGAATAGCGCCGGAGTTCAAGCCAACCAAGATTTGCGCCCAGCGCCACGCGGACATACCTAACTTTTTACAGACAGGGAGCGGGACCTGGCCGATGTAGTTATTATTGTCGTCAAGTGACTAGCACCTAGCGGGGCGGGGTTGAAGGCCAAAGTCCGGCCGAAAGAGGAAATCCTGAAGCTGATCGTGACTTTGCTTGTCAGCTGCCTGATTGGGAAATTGGTGTTTTGCCGCGACCCTGATGGGAGATGAGTAATTTTATAACGTCTCATAAAGGGCAAGCAGGTAATCAAGGAGACCTGCACCAAAACTTCACGACACTGGCTTTCATGCGGTGTTCAATGTGCCCATTTACCTGCACGATGATCCCTGTATCTTGTCTCCAGGCCACAGCAAAACTGACGAGACTCCTGCAGAGGAGAAGGCCGAATACTTAAAGCAACTGCACAGCCGAGATCAAACAAAAAAGTCTATCGGCTTTGATTTGTCGGCTTTCCACCCCGCAATGCCCAGCTTCCACAACCCGCCCCTAATCTCCTTCTTGCTCATTCTTTGCGGGGAACTGAAGACAGAGACAAGAATACTAGCCCTCTATAGTGAGTTTATGCCTTAGATCCTCCAGTAACAATCTTGTTTATACCATGCTAATACGCTTGGCAAAGTTTGCACCGAGTCCGCGATGTAACTCTGCCACGAGAGGATGCGATGTCAGGATGCATCCTTTCACGGATGACTCTACAAACAGTCAAGTCCTTCCCCAGCTAGTCAGTCTTGGCCAGCACGGTCCATGCCATGCTTTGATTCTAGCTCGCTCTATTGGATTCAGTAGCAGAGCTATGGCCCAAGCGGGGAAGCAAGGGGCCAGCTGCCCCTGTCGATTCTTTCCCCTCTCGCAATGTCCTCGGCGCAGATAAATAGCGAGGAATGTCTCCCTTCCGATCTGGATCTGATCTCCAGTAATCAGCATCAGCATTGTTGCAATCGACATGCACAACATCTTCCTGTCTCTCCTGGCGGCCGCCGTGACCGTGCACGCCTACGGTTCCGGTGGCAGCAACTGGGATTTGGCCTACTCTCGCGCCAAAGATGCCCTGCAAAAGCTCAACCAGACCGAAAAGGTCGGACTGGTGACGGGTGTCAAGTGGATGGGCGGGCCTTGTGTGGGTAACACGTACAAGCCCGAGTCCATCGACTACCCTTCCCTGTGTTTGCAGGACTCGCCGCTGGGTATCCGCTTCGCGAACCCCGTCACGGCCTTCCCGGCGGGTGTCAATGCCGGAGCAACCTGGGATAAGCAACTGCTGTATGCACGCGGAGCGGCAATGGGCGCTGAGGCGAAAGGACTGGGTGTTCATGTGCAGCTGGGTCCCGTGGCTGGACCTTTGGGGAAGAATCCCGACGGCGGGAGAAATTGGGAGGGATTCGCGGCTGATCCGTATCTGAGCGGTGTTGGCATGTCGCAGACCATCAAAGGAATGCAGGCCTCGGGCGTGCAGGCTTGTGCCAAGGTATGCTCTCCTCTCTGACCTGAAGAGCCGGCGCTGATGATGAGTAGCACTGGGTGGGAAATGAGCAGGAGCACTTCCGCGACACGATCAGCTCGAATATCCCCGACCGCGCGGCACATGAGTTGTATGTGTGGCCGTTCATGGACGCGGTCAAGGCCGACGTCGCGGCGGTGATGTGCTCGTACAACAAGATCAACGGCACCTGGGCGTGCGAGAGCGATGCGCTCAACAACAAGCTGATGAAGGAGGAGCTCGGCTTCCCTGGGTACGTCATGAGCGACTGGAACGCGCAGCACAGCACCGTCAACAGCGCCTTGACCGGATTGGATATGACCATGCCGGGAAGCGACTTCAACAATCCCCCAGGCAGTATCTTCTGGGGCTCGAATCTGGAGGCTGCCGTGGCCGACGGATCCGTCCCGCAATCTCGACTCGACGACATGGTCACTCGTATTCTGGCCTCGTGGTACCTCGTCGGCCAGGACAAGGGGTATCCGCCCGTGGCCTTCAGTTCATGGAACGGCGGCAAGGCCAACGTCGATGTCACAGCCGACCACGCCACCGTTGCCCGTGCCGTCGCTCGCGACTCGATCGTTCTGCTCAAGAACGATAAGCGCGCCCTGCCCCTGCGCAAGCCCAAGAGTCTGGCGATCGTCGGCCTGGACGCCATCGTCAACCCTGCCGGACCCAACGCCTGCTCTGACCGCGGCTGCAACAATGGCACGCTCGCGATGGGCTGGGGAAGTGGAACCGCCGAGTTTCCCGTAAGTCTGCACCCTCTTCCCAAGTTCCCACGCACGACGCTAACTAAACAGTACCTCGTCGGTCCCCTCGACGCCATCCAGAAACGCGCCGCGGCCGACGGCACCAAGATCATCCCCAGCACCACCGACGACCCCGCCGCGGGAGCGTCCGCGGCCGCCGCCGCGGAAACAGCCATCGTCTTCATCAACGCCGACTCAGGCGAGGGCTACATTACCGTCGAAGGCAACAATGGCGACCGCAACAACCTAGACCCATGGCACAACGGCAACGAGCTCGTCAAGGCCGTCGCAGCCGCCAACAAGAACGTCATCGTCGTCGTGCACAGCGTCGGGCCCATCATCCTCGAGACCATCCTCGCCCAGCCCAGCGTCGACGCCATCGTCTGGGCCGGCCTCCCCGGCCAGGAAAGCGGCAATGCCCTCGTGGACGTCATCTACGGCGACACGGCCCCCAGCGGGAAACTCCCCTACACCATTGCCAAGTCACCAGCCGACTACGGCAGCCACTGGATCAATGCCCAGACGGACGATTTCACCGAGGGCCTGTACATCGACTACCGCCATTTCGACGCTGCGGGAATCACCCCGCGGTACGAGTTCGGCTATGGCCTGTCCTACACCAGCTTCAAGTACTCCGGTCTGTGGGCGAACGTGTGGACGGCCGCCGGCGCGGCCAACGGCAAAGTTGTTCCCGGCGGTCCGGAGGACCTATTCGATGTCGTGGGTACGGTTTCGGTCTTCGTGAGGAATAGTGGAAAGGTGGCTGGCGCTGAGGTCGCTCAGCTTTACCTCGGTCTTCCTGACTCTGCGCCGGATACGCCTCCTAAGCAGCTGCGTGGATTCCAGAAGATGATGCTCTGGCCTGGGCAGACGGGCAAGGCGACGTTTGAGCTGACGCGTCGGGATCTGAGCTACTGGGATGTGGCTCAGCAGAAGTGGGTTGTGCCTAGTGGGACGTTCAAGGTGTATGTTGGTAGCTCGAGCAGGGATATTCGGGAGGAGGGCTCCTTTAGGGTCCGTCGGTGATGGCATTGATGCGGTTCAGTATATGTTATTGGAAGACGTATAGTCTGAGTACATAATATCATTCTTGAGTCTAGGCTGATCATGATACTTGTCTTTCGCCTGCTCGTCGCGCAATCGTCTACTGCCATGCGTGTGGACATGACTAGCTCCCTCGCTAACGAGTGCCGAAGGTGCATGCCGTCTACCAATTTGAATGGCTGCGTATTTCTGCATTCCTGGTAGTCTCAGCCTCTCGCATTTCTGCCTCTCTTTGGAACGCATCACACATATCGAGAGCGGAAATACAAATATCACGCATGAAGCTGGGAACCCGCTCCAAGAGATTGTCATCCAGTAATTGATTCCGCAAGGCTCCCAGCAGGTACAACAGTTTATTGATTGTAAGTTGCACGAGAAGGTCTCGGAGTCCTCGATCATTCTCCGCCGTGGAGGTGTAGACTTCAATAACAGCCGAGGTGAACGAATCTCCATCGAAGGGGTCCATTGTGAACGAGTCCTCGAAGCGCTGCTTTGCTTTGCTTTTCAGAGCATCAATTTGGAAATAGTCGCCCTGGGCGTACATCTGCGCATGGAAATAAGGCTCCCCCGTTCTTGGATTTGCCATGTCAGTTTCTGCCTCATTCTCTGAGAAGAGTTCAATTTCGGCCTTTGACAGTGAGTCGTTCAGTGGGTCTTCGTAGGTATAGTCGCCCGTGTAGAGGAATTCGAGAGTCTTTTTGACTCGTGTTGGATTATGGCCATCGAGTCGTATCTTTCCATCGGCTTCCTGTCGATGCGTCGCTTATCAGTATTGTTATACAGTTAAAGAGGAAGGCGAAATACCTTAAATCGGCCATCACAAGCCATCTCGAAGTACTTGGATTGGGGACAGACAATGTTTCTATGAGCCGGGAAGTCTTCGCCATCACAGAAAATGGTCAGATCGCTGTATTTTGGGTTGAGGAAATTGCTACCAGCGAAGTCAGTCAGCAGCAGGAAAATTGTGAGAGACGTGGACAATGTCTCACCCAAGGACAAGTGATTCCATATTTCTAGCGACCTCGTCTGCCTCAGACTGTGCAGCTTCTGATTCTGTTTTTCTAAGTGCTTTGACGTCACCCTGCCACGACTGCCACTGCCAGGGAGGTGTGGTTTCCATTCCAAGTCAAGGTTGAGAGTTGAGACTTCAAGTATGGTAGAAGTAGCGAGGAAGATGAGGTGGAGAACACAGTTGCTTCCGTTCGCGCTGGTCATGTCAGTTTAAACTCACTGATGTGGGTGGCTATGAAAAGTATTCACTTGCAGTTTGCTCCCGCTGTCTTGCATGAAAGAGATGTGAATGTAGCGGTGGTGTGGCGCAGATACCGGTCTGACATGGCTATAACCATTAACTTTGCCATAATTGGTTTGATTACCCTCTCTTAGTACCCGTCACTGCTGTACCTGCGAGAGTCATAATACTTCGTTCTTTGCTTTAGTGAATCTGTACTCTTGATAATTGCTTGTTGGGGCGTCATATCGCGCATGTGGTTTAATTTGGACAGTCTTACATTGTACTCGCTCTTCTTTCTGCTTTTGAGAGGCGCCTTGGTCACGGTCTATATGTCCTTGTGCCCAAAGGTCAAAATGACTTTTTTGAAACTTTGGATAGAAATGCAAGCGAAACCAATCCCCGTGAAGGAGGGTGATGGTGGCCCAGATCTGACTTACAGATGAGAAGTAGGCACAGCATTATAGGATGCTGGTCAAGATGACGAGGGCATCCATAGGCAATGGTCGAAGCGGCGTATCACTTTCACTGTTCAGCCGAAATATAGTTCGCGTCACGCCATATATCCATGATGCCGTCAAAGATGGCAGAACACGACCTCGAACTCGCTTGATGGCTGAGAGGTGTCATCGAACGGAATACAAAAATGTGTCGTTGAAGACACTTCTGGCATTGACAACTGTCGGCTCTGAGACGACAGTGCATGGCGCAAATCTGCGCAGCTCGGAAAAAGCCTCCCGGGCGACTGTCATTCGGGAATCCCCACTTTCAAGTTCGTCGAAAATCACATAGACTTCCCCTCGACTGGCGGCCAATGTGACAAAGTAGCGTGATAATCCCAACCAGGGATCTGCTGCCGATCAAGCTGAAAGCCCCAGGCAGCAGCAACACGATCATCGGGCTGATATGAACCATGGCGTTCTAGCTCCCACTCGAGGCTGATTGAACCGGCTCCGTTTGAGAACCGGAAATTGCAATAGGAATAATGATTGAGACCGAAATTGATGGCTTTCAAGCGAGGCATATGCCTTGCGGCGTAACCCAAAGAGATAAATAGTCGATGGAACTGCTCTTGCTCGAGGATGGGTCGCTGCACGGTTCTCCTTTCGTAGCTGCAGATTTCTGCCTCCCAGTCCTCAATCTCAGCGATCATGGCTTCATCATCTGCATCAGGGCGAACGATCCATTCCCCTGTTTACATTGAGAAAGTTAGTGATTTAGGTGTCTGGCATATTGCATCTACCATATCAATAGATCATTTGGAAACTCTGAGGGGAAATTCTTACCTGAAGGGAGCCAGGGCTGAAATTGCTTTAAAGACAAAGTTTCCAAGTTGGGCCAGTGTAGAGATGTGTTGGCCGGTAGTGAAAGATCTTTCTCATCCAGGGGCCACAGAAAATCCAGAGACATAGGAACTTGATCCAGTTTCAGCTGACAAAGGGAAAGACTTAGATCTCGGATTCTGATGGACAGGATATCGACGCTTGAGGATAGAACATTCAAGGGTGGCAGGGCGTCCTTCCAATTCCTCTCGTCTTCATTCTTGAAGTCAAAAACCCTCAATGTGGGGGAGATATCTTTCAGACCTTCAGCCACAGCTACCAGGTGAATCAGTAAGGAATCCATAGAGCGTTGGGGAATATGTCGTGGTGGTATTGCTGGACAGGGCACACCATACTTTGACGCCGTTGTTTGATGTATTCCAGGTGATCTGGTCTGATATACTCATCCAGGTCTAAACATAGTTCTGTGAGATTCGAACAGTGTCGAGCAATCTGCATGGATGTCCCAGCCCATATCTGGTTAGGAAGCGATAACTTATCAATACAAGAAACATCGCGTAGCATCGACGCAGCATCATCATGGAATCGCGCGCGATACACAGGAACAGACCGCGTACGACCATCTGTGTAGTCCCAGGTATACAATCCAGCTTCATCATCTTCTTCTGTAGATGGCTCCTGGCCTAGCTCACGCCCTCGGAGAACTAGAGAGACAGAGAGGCGATGATTCTTATCCCATAACCCTAGCGTGTTGAATAGATTGAGGATTGCTGTTTGAAATCCAGTGTCATTTGCCCGTCGTAAAGCATTGTTGGTGCTATAACCTTCCTCTTTACGAGCCATCCAGTCTGGCAGGTCAAAAGGGACAACAATATGGTAGCACAGCTGACGAATCCATGCTCGCCGTGCTATTCCTGGCCCAGAAGTGAGTGCTTTGAATTGTTTGAGGCTAATCCCGCGTTCCGGCCCTCGCCCATTGATCCCATCCTCACTGTAAACATGCAACGTCGAGTAGATGATTGGCTCAAATGCCGCCTGCCAGCGACGACAGACGGTTGCACATGCGACTAGAGAAGGGCGTGCATGTCGGAGATAGCCTGCAATCTCAGATAGAACTTCGAATGGGAGTGAGGCTGCCATATCTGCTGAGAGTGGTTCATAGCAGGCTCGTCCACTCTTCAAGGTGTTTGCGATGGACGTGTATCTGTCCTTTTAAATTCCCACGTGCGAGTGGAGACTCGAGAAGGCAACAATCCGGATATAGCGGATAAACAAGACATGGTGCCTGAAGCTTGGAGCGGTGCAGCCACCGCTGCCTTTCAATAACTTCTGTCAAAGGCACATAAACCACTGAGCCAAAAAGATGTCAAGACAATTATTCGTGCTAGTAGGAATGATAGTCTTCTATTACGTCGAACAGTCCAACATCCACTTGATCTTCGTGGAGGCGCTGGAGCATGCTGGGAGTTGAAGCTGCTCCTTCTAGACTGCTCCTTCTACTCTTCAATGTCTTCAATCTTCATCATGGCCTCATGGGACTGCTGAATAATCAAGTCAGAAGAAGCGAGATTCCCTCTTTGAGTTTAGCCTCGACGCCTCTTCCTTCAGGCCTTATTTCTCTGCCACCTTTCTAAGGCCACATCTACGGAGAACGTCCTATTTAGGGCTGCTCTTACCTATATACGACAACTCCTGACCCTTATAATGAGCTGGAGCCATCGACAGGTACACAGTAGTAGTTAAAGGAATGCCCGGAAGAACCGGATGTATACTAATCTAGCTTCTTCAGACCTGTCGGTTGCTACTGAGTGATTTGGTTCCGAGGCTGAGTCTTTCCCCGGAAATGCTACCTAGTACGCTCGGACTTGGTTTATAGTTAGAGAAGAAGAAATAGCTATGTACGGAGTAGACAGTACCTAAATAGTGCAATATAGAATCATAATACCACCGGGCCAAAAAGTCGTCCGGACAATGTCCTCATCAGTCTAGGGTCTCATGTCCATAGTCATAGCGGTATATATATTTCAACATGAAAGCAGGCAAACAGAAATCTCCTGTTTACACAACGAATCATTTCCTCACCGCCCATTGACGTACTGCGATACAACATGATGAAGAAGCAATAAGACAGTATTGAGCGATAGGGCCAAGTCTCCTCCATTAGGCCACCCCATGTAACTCCACACCCACGTAGAAGCGCAGTGAACAGCACAATACAAATTATACTGAAAAATTTAGCTTCAGATACCCAGTCCAGTGTACGGAGAGCTGTACTTACCTCCATGGGTTTCGTGCGATGCTCCTGAGAGTACTGATCCGCCGCGAAGGAACTGCCGAGGAGGAAGAGTGAGGAATCGACGTAGAGGTGTATTTATCAGCACCCATTTGGTTGGATCTGGCAATAACATAGATTGTGGTTGCAGGGAGAAAGGGAAGAATAGGTTGCACGAAATGGTTGGCCTTGAAACTGACCATAGTAGGATGAACAAAAATAGGGCTATGCTAGGTACTTAACCGACCCTTCCGAGGGCCCATATGGCTGTTATCCAGTATTCACTATTCTTGTATTTTGATTATGTTAATTCTGAACTGCATAGTAAATGGATGGATATGACTTTGGGGTGTCGCTTTTCTGTCCTTGTTCCTATTTCTTCTTGATGTCGATGGCGACTGAAATGCGCGCTCTCTATTCCCCATACACTTACATTCCGAATGATCATCTACTTCACTACTACACACTAATTCCCTTAAACAAAACAGCATCAGCCTTTTGCTTCAAGTGGGAGATCCGCTGAGTGATAGAGCTAGTCTAAGAGGAGGTCTCGAAGAATGATGGTATGACCTAGCCAAAGCCTTTCTTGTGGTGCTCTCCATTTTGCCGTAGAATCATTGATCTACATATCAGTATATTAACAGAAGAAGAATAAACCTTCAATATCTTATTTGATATTTCTGGCTTATCAAGGGACTGTAACCTGCTCCTCATTGCGTATATTGAGCTGCTTGCAGTATTTAAGCTTACTATATATTTCCACGACACCCAATTCTATAGGGCAAGACTTAAACTTACAAGACGTGAATCAATAACACATTTCTTAGGAAGGTCTTTTTAGAGAGATGCTATATATATGCTATTCTAGAAATCTCAACTTATCATTATATAGCTTAAGATGTGTTCACCATCTGGTCGTTTCATTTTGCTAATGCAGCGGAGACAAGATGTGCATCGAACCCCTAACTTGCGCCCTGCTAGAGACCATCGAGGATGGAGGTCGGACTGAGAGCACCTACACGGCATTGTCATCCTCCCAGACAATATCCTAGAGCATTCCCAGGTGAAGCAGCTAACCGGTCATGTCATATGAATACGTTCAGTACTAAATGTCTATCCACTATACCATGTTAAACAGTCATCATAAAAGCAAATCAACGCCGATTCGCATACTGCCCCAACTCAATCTCACTATCCATCTCATCATACCTCACCACAACACGGGTCGTCTTCCTAATCTCCCCTCTTCCCGGCGAGCCCGGGCCCGCACCGTGCCCCCTCACCCTCTCCACACCACCATCCCTCTCCTCAGCCACCACAGTCACATCCGCAGACCCCGACCCACCCTCATCCAGCACACTCCAGCCCTCGATTTTCTTCGGCGTCGAGTCAACCGGCAAGCTGCGAGAGCCGTTCCCGCGCGAGCCCACCCCCGCGGAACTCTTGTGCAGTTTGCTTAAAATCCGGGGGAAGAAGGAGGAGAGCGGGCGGCGGAGCGCGGGGAGACAGGCGCAGATGATGCCGAGGTTGGATTCGATGACGGTCCACATGGAGCTGCCGATGCTGTTCCAGGTTGTGTCGAGGTGGTTGGTGGCGACGTTGAGGGTTGTGATGCGCAGGACGGAGGTTATGTATGTACTTCATTTCTATCAATCAAAGTTCTCGTATATGCATATAGGCAGGCAACTTACAATATGCCCACGGCGAAGATACCGCAGAGGGCGACCTTGGACTTTAGCGGGAGCTGCAGCTTCAAAACGACTGGAACAGGGAGGGCGACGAGACCAGGTCGCTGAGGATGTTAAAGGTTGCGTTGGCGTACCAAAAGGCCGTCATGTTGATGCAGGTGCCGCGGCCGGGGAGGGATTTGTCAAAGGCCCATTGCACCGGCGTGCACTGGAAGATGCTGGAGAATACGGTGCCGATGGTGGAAAGACGACGATGGCAATCCACACCCAGCAGGTCGTGAGAAACCAGCGATGGACAAACAATCGGATGTACAAGAGGAGGATGCTAATCTTGGTTAAGCCGATGTTGATCTTTTAGAGGATCTGGGCCACGAAGTAGAGCTGTCGATGTCGCTGTCAGCTTGGAAAGCAGGCCAGCTGCTTGACGACATATCTTGAATGTCTTGAGCAACAATTCCTTGGGCAGGTCATCTTGATGCTTGCCAAATGCCCATCCACAGACTACTTCATTAGCTGCGCGTCACAGGCAATTCCTTACCGATAATCATCTGGATCGGAACCGCTTCTGCGAAAGCCTGATAATGTTCAGCTCAATCATGATCACACAGAGGGTGATACTCACACAAAAAACCAGAATCGTCCAGTCGTCTGCTCCCATGCGGCCAGAGAGAAACCGGCGACCGAGCAGTCTTGCAACCACCACGAGAGGAGTGACGATGGCGAAGACCAGTGATGGATAGGACAGCCGAGCGGAGCTGTCCGGGAGATCCCCATAGTGGCTAAACAAAGGCATGGCCTGCGGACTGACACATATCGCAAATATCGCATTCTGCTCAAAGCCAGAGGATGGAACGAGCTGCACATAAATGTGGACGATCGGGGCAGACAGGGATTAGTTCGGTGACTTTGGTCTGAATTGATCCTTGGTGTCGCGAGATTGACTGACACCAGAAGCCAGACCGTCACTTGATTTCATCGCAAGCTGCTGGCTGTATTGTAGGCATCCCTTGTCTTCTGGCTGATTGCGACAATGCACAGCCGATAGACTGCAGCAAATCTCCATGATACCACCCGCTTGCCAGGATGAGAATTCGCGGTGACAAGGGTACGAGGAAAAATATTCCATGCCTCACAGCGATTCGCGCACTTATATTGACGTTGCAATCATATCTTGTCGGTCTAACAAACTAAGCAGATACCATCTCTAGCGCTCGCATCGCCGGCCAATCCTTTGCTTGGCCGGAGGGGTCAAGACCAATTGTTTCACTGCTTAATTAAATGGCGTAGTTGATCCCTGCGACTCCGGTTAATCGAGATGACTACGGAGGACTAACTGCTCTCCCCGGGGCTAGTCATGCATCTTGCGATCGTGGACTTGGCCTTGGATGGCTGATGTTGGCCCGTGGTCTCAGGGATCAGTAGGACCGGTGCCAGGAGGGGATAAAGGTCCGTTTACTTTATCTGGCTTTAACAATGTTACATTGTCAATTATTTATATGAAGTCTCTAGCAGGGTTATCTTCTCGTCCCGGTTTCCTGTTGGAGTAGCAGCTCCGTGGGTGGCCCTGCTATGCCGTGAGGTTCCAACCCTCTTTTTATACTCTTTTCTTTTTCCTCTCTCCATCTCAATTCGCATCCCAACCTCAATCCCCACAAGGTTGCTCGCAATGGAAAAGCAACCCAATCACGATATCAGCCATTCAGGCAGCAGCCTAGAAACCGCCTCCCCCGAGCTCGAGATCGACTCGAAGCGCGAAAAGGCACTCCTGCGCAAGATCGACCTGCGCCTGATGGTGCCTCTCTGGGTGATCTTCGTATTCGGCTTCCTCGATCGAATCAATCTGGGCAATGTGGCGGTGCTGGGGATCCTCAAGGAGCTGAAGATGGACGGCAACGATATGGCGCTTGCCATGCAGATCTTCTTCGTCCCGTATATCGCGGCGGATATCCCGAGTAATATTGTGCTTAAGCGGTTTGCGCCGAGTACTTGGATTAGTGTGTTGACTTTTTGCTGGGGTGAGCATTTCCCTTGTTTTGCGCTTCTTTGACAGTGGACATCTGTCTAACAGCGGAAGCAGGTATATGCTGTATGTGCCAGGGGCTAGTCAAGAATAAAGCCGGGCTAGTCGCGTGTCGCTTTTTCCTAGGCCTCTGCGAAGGAGGCTTCGTCCCGGGCTGCGCATACCTGATGTCGATGTACTACCGCCGGCACGACTTCCAGAAGCGCTTCTCGCTGCTCTGGGTAGCGGGTCTGGTCGCCGGTGCCTTTGGCGGGCTTCTCGCCTACGCTCTCTACCACATGCACGGACTAGGAGGCTACTCAGGCTGGCGCTGGATCTTCATAATCGAAGGCCTGCTCTCGATCGTCGCGGCCCTCCCCGCCAAGTTTCTAATAGCAGACTGGCCCGAGCAGGCCCGCTTCCTCAATACCGAGGAGAAAGCCCTGCTCAAAGAACGCAACGCGCGCGATCTAGGCGGAGCCGGCAGCGCAAGGATGGACCGGCTAGACTCCGCCGCCTGGCGGCGCATAATGACCGACTGGAAGATCTACATCGGCAGCCTAATCTACATCAGCATCACGGTGTCCGGGTACGCAACCGCGCTCTTCATCCCGTCGATCGTCAACTCGCTCGGCTACGACGGCATCGATTCCCAGATCCACAGTATACCCATCTGGGCGTGCGCGGCGGTCGTCACCGTCCTTGTGTCCTACGTGACAGACCGGATGCGGCACCGCTACGGGTTCATCATGTTCGGGGTCCTCTTTGCCAGCATCGGGTATGTGATCCTGCTGTGTCAAGGCCCGCTACCCCAGTTCGGCGGCCTGCACAAGAACGTGCGCTACATGGCTGTTTTCTTCGTGACGACGGGGTGCTATATCGTGCAACCAGTCTCCATCGTCTGGATGGCGAATAACCTAGGCGGGCACTATAAGCGGGCGATCGGGCTAGCGATTCAGATTGGGTTTGGGAATATCGGGGGCATCATTGCGAGTAATATCTTTAATAGGGATATGGGGCCGAGGTATTTAGTGGGGTATGGGGTGAGTCTGGCGATGATGGTGCTCTGTGGGATCATGAGTAGTGTTTTTGCGCTTGGGGTTTTGGCTGAAAATAAAAAGAGGGATGAAGGGAAGAGGGATTATAGGTTGGGTTTGGAGCCGGGTGTGTTGGAGAATATGGGGGATGATGATCCGAGGTTTCGATTCTGTCTTTGATCGTGTTCGCCTCGCAGACGGGTAGCAATACGATTCTCCGAGTATTTATATAGACCTGACAACTGCTAATTCGGTGACTAGTTTCAACAGCGGAGAGTACAGATGTTCTTAGTCTACCATTGACAAACTCAGCAGAGTAACTGATCTACTGCATAGACTAATGTACAGGCCTGAATTCAGCATAATGAAAATCAGCCGGAGCGAGACACTTTTGCAACTCGCCATAGCAATACAATCCTAGCATCATGCCTGTAAACGGAGCCCCGACAGGAGGTGCTCTAGTCATAATGCTATTCTCAACCTCCCCAATCCACTGCGTCGATTCGTCTGCCTCGCTGACCTCCCTGAATCCGAACCTGTAGCTATCTCCGCACTCGACCAGGAAGATGATATCGGAGCTGGGACTTATCTCAGAGTCAATGATCTGTCCTTCCGCTGGTCGAAAGCGGACTATACGTTTTCCATGGGAGAGCCGGATGCCGATGGAGCTGTTGGTGAAGTAGTTCCAGTAGACCACCGTGCCGGCTTCTACGTGGACGGACGAGGGTTGGAAGGATAGTCGTGTCTCCCAGGTGCAGTGGCGCGATGTTTGCTTCCTTAGGAATAGAGTTGGGCAGGCCGGTGAGGATAGATTGTATGGACCGCCGTGTAGACGCAGATGGTTAGGACGCTCTGTAAGAGAATAGTCGATTTTCACCGGTGTGTCTGTTTCATCAGCAGAGTCCAACTATGATAGAACTGTCGCATACTTTTTCTATACCAGCCCAGTTGTAGTTTTGGATTGGAAAAGTCATCCCTCCACGCTACCGGCGGCTCATACTCGTAAAGTCCTGGCCCAGACTTGAGAGTAATCTTCTGCCCGCCATTGATGACCGGCCAGTCGTCCTTCCACTCCATGGGAACGAGAAACGTCTCACGACCTATCCAGTCAGTATCATCTACCCTTAGATTAAATGCCATCAGGGAGTGACCTACCAAAAACCGACTCCTCCCAAGCTCCATCCTTCCACACGGGCCTCACCCCCAGAAACACCGCCCACCAGTTCCCCTCCGCGTCCTCGACCAGATCCGCATGCCCGGTATTCTGCACCTCGTCCTCCACCCCATTCCTCCAGAGGGGATTACACGGTCCGACCTCCCACGGCCCAAACGGACTGACCTCACTCCGACAAACCCACTCGCAGTGCCCGCTCTCGGTGCCGCCCTCCGCCGTGAAGAGATAGTAGTACCTTCCCCGCCTGAAAATATGTGAGCCCTCCGCCACCCCCGAGGATGATTCCCGGATAAGCCTCGGCTCGGAGGTGGAGTTGCCCGTCTCGAGGTCGACGGTTGCGATGTGGATTGCGAAATCCTTGATGTTTGCGTCGGGGGTGCGGACGAGCTTGCGGTATGTCGACGACAGATACACGGTTCCATCGTCGTCCCAGAAGAGCTAGTCCGTCAGCTTTAGTCCAGTTGGGTCCCTGGGCCGGGAGCTTACATCCTGGTCGAACCCGACCTGGTCGAAATACACGGGATCAGACCACGAGTCAGAATCCCAGATATTGTCTGTCTTAACGTAGAATCCCCGCGGCCAGACGCGGTCATCTTCCTGGGGCCGGTACCGCTCGAAGCTGGCGGCGATGATGTAAAAG